>WNNG01000124.1:0-145652 GCA_018208015.1 Medicago ruthenica
GCTTTGAAGGTCAGGTTCTGAAGTGAGCTTCTGAAGTCTGCTTCTGAAGGTCAGCTTCTGAAGTGAGCTTTTGAAGTCTGCTTCTGAAGGTCAGCTTCTGAAGTGAGCTTCTGAAGTCTGAGTTTGAAGTCAGCCTCTGAAGGTTTCGCAGAGCAAAGTCATGGTCGCTCTGCGACCGTAGCAAAACTCAGCTTCTGGAGTCAGCTTCTGAGGTTCAGAGTCTGAAGGTCCAGAGTCTAAGATTCAGAGTCTGAGGTTCTGAATCCAAAGGTTCTGAGTCTGAAGGGGAAGGGGCTGTAACTCATTTTTATTTCAAAAATACAAAAAAAAATATATTAATTTTCAATAACAAAACTTGAATGAAAAAGGAGTGGTCCGACGTATGTCTTTCCATTCCCCGGTTGCACGAGTACTTGACGTATGTCTCGTTGTTCGGACAATCGTCATTCTATTTTCAAAATACAAAAACATAAAAAAACAATTTTTCTTTTTTCTTCGTGCGAGTGAAAAAGGAAAACTTGGGTATACACCTGACGCTTCCCAGAATATTCGGAAACGAGGTCGACACTTGCTTTCGGTCGGATATTCGTCCTCCATTTAAAATCAATCTCAACCCACCAAACTTTATTTTATTCATGCCCATGTGCGCTTTCAAACGGATACCATCGCCCAAGTGTGAGTCCGTCTTTTTTTAAGCAAACTTTTTCGGCTAAGCGCGACCAAATCATTTTTTATAAATAAAATCAATCAACACACAAACATTTTCTACAAAGAACTACGTAGCTTTGAATTCTCCATCGCACCAGGAGATACGTAGGAGCAAGATCAAACTCTTGTCAAGCACACTAATAAAAAAAACTCATTTTTGGTCTTCAAATCCTTTTTCTTTCTCATTTATTCTTTACAAACACTTTTCATAATAATAAGGAAATAAACATAAAACTAACACATAATTGAACGCTAAACTAATTAACGGTTCCCGTTGGGTACAACGGATGTGAGGGATGCTAATATCTTCCCCTCGCATAACTGATTCCCGAACCTGAAATTTGGTCGCAATGACCTTGTTCTCGTTGTCGAAGGGGTTTATCGATGTTCCCCTTTTCAAAAATAAAACTTCGGTGGCGACTTTACTGTTTAGCGAGCGCTTTCTGCCCGCACATTTTTCCCGTCGCTTCAGCTGGCGACTTCACTGGGGAATTGTTCAGAGAATCAAACCTAGCTAGTTAGTTTAGCTTTAGTGTTAGTTTCTTGCCTTCCATGTTGGTTTATCCTTGGTCTTATTTGCTTTATTTTATTTCCGCTTTATTTGTTTTTCTCCTTTATGATATTGTGCTATTGTATTGGGGTTGTGTTGTTCAAAACACTTTTGAGTGGAGCTCTGCACCCGAGCTTGAAAAACCTAGGTTTAGGATGGTGGTTTGCGTAGTATTGGCTTTCGAGATAGACATCTCGTTTAGTCAATATGAAAACCCCGCTTAGAGATGGTCCTCTTCGTTGAAAGGTCGTTCGTATAATGGTTAACCTGTTATTATGGCGAAATTCCGAATTGGACCCCTAACTCTAAGGACCTTCTTCTTAGAACCTCTTCAAATTTTGGTGTTTGTATTGGCTTTCGAGGTAGACATCTCGTTTTGGTTAGTACAAACCCCACCTAGAGGAGACGCACTCGTGAAAGGTTTTCGTATAATGGTTAACCCGTTATTATGGCAAAATTTCGAGATGCCTCCATGACTCTAGATACTCCTAAAAAAAACTTTAGAACTACCCTCGGTGAGAACCCTGATATAGAAAGCACATAGAACTAAGCCCTCGTAGGGAGCCTTCCCTTTAAGTTTTTTTCCCAATTATCCATACCCACACAAAGCATACATGCATTGCATCCACATGCATAAAATCATCTTCTTAATGCACAAGTTTGTTTCAGGGAATTGCAAAGGCTAAAATTGTGTTGCAAATGTCTAACAAATTGAACATAGGCTCCGAGAAAAGAAGAACTCTGTCATTAAAAGTTGAGCTCCCGGACTTGGAAAGTCTAGAGATTTGAGTGCCGAGTTAACAGCAATTTCAAAGAATGCTTTTGTCTTCAAGTATGGTGACATCCTTGATCTCTTGTCCACCTGTCGCGTCGAATTTCGGATGTCAAGCTATTGACTAGCATTGAATCACTAATTCTAAATTACGACTGAACTTTTAATTTTTCGGGGAAAAAGGAAAAAAGTTCGAAATTACCTTGAAAGAGATTTTAGGTTCGAAAGTCGATTATGCGAGGGGAAGGTATTAGCACCCCTCACATCCGTTGTACTCAACGGGAACCTCTTAGTTGGCTTAGGCTAAAAATGTTTTTGACGTTTTGCTTGCATGCTTAATAATCTATATATATATATAAAGGAACAAGAAAATATAATGTGAGATGAAGAAAGAGATAAAAACAAACGAAATAGAAAAAAGGAAAAAAGAGATTTTTTTATTAACGGGCTTGACAAGACGTCGATCTTGCTCCTACGTATCTCCCGGTAGTCGGAGAATTCAAAGCTTACGTAGTTCTTGAGAAAGAAGTTTGAAAACGCACAAAGGCGTAAAAGCTTTAAATGATGAAAGAGACAAGCGCACATTAAGGCGATAAACTCGCACAAGGCGTAAAAAGATGAACGCACATTAAGGCGATAAACTCGCTTAAGGCGTAAAAGACGAACGCACATTAAGGCGATAAACTCGCACAAGGCGTAAAAAGACGAACGCACATTAAGGCGATAAACTCGCACAAGGCGTAAATGTTTTAAGGGAAAAGACAGACGCACAGAGGCGTAAAAGGTTTGAAAATAACGCGCGAAGGCACGAAAAGATTCAGATTGACCACAAGGGCCAAAATGACAAACGCACGGAGGCGTGCAATGTTTGAATTGACCACGGGGGCCAAGAAAAGTTTAAAATGGTCACGGGGGACCAAGAAAAGTTGGATTGGTCACGAGGGACCAAGAAAGGTTCAAATTGGTCGCGAGGGACCAAGAAAGGTTCAATTTGGTCGCGAGGGACCAAGAAAGGTTCAAATTGCGTTGGACGCGTTGAAGATAGAATGACGATTGTCCGAGCAACGAGACATACGTCAAGCATTCGTACAACCGGGGAAAGGAGAGACATACGTCAAACCACCCTTTTTCATTCATGTTTTGTTTGAATTTAAAAACGTATTTTTGGGGAAGCTAGAAAAGAATGACGATCGTCTAAGCAACGAGACATACGTCAAGTGTTTATTCGATCGAGGGAAGGAGAGACATACGTCAAACCACCCTTTTTCATTCAAGTTTCGCTTGAATTTTTAAGAAAAATGTATTATTAAAAAAACGCTCGTTTTCAGAACTTAAAAAAATAAAAGAAAAGAAATTGTTCAAATTAGTTGTTGCAACCAAAATGAACAAGTTTATTGCTTAATGAAAAAATGTTTTGTTGTTTTGAATTTTTTATTTGGAGTTAAAAAAGAAAAATAAATGCGGTGAAATAAACTAAACGCGAGGAATTAAATAAAAGGATCGTTGGATTTAAATAAAAAGATTTTTATTTACCATGGATTGAACTATAAAAAATAAATAAAATAAATAAAAACAATGCATTTATATATATATGTTCCCAAATATACATATGAATGACATAAAGAAAGGATATAAAATAAAATGAACAAAAAAAGGAATAAAAAATAAAAAAAAATAAAAAATAAATGCATGAGATAAATGATAGGTAAATAAATAAATGAGATGTAAAAAATAATAAAACAATAAAAAGAAATAAATAACAAAAAAAAAAATTAAATTTGCAAAGAAAATAAAAGAAAACAAATATTTGGGAGGTGTAAAAATTAAAACTGGGGGGTACTAGTAGCAAAACTAAATCAGATTTGAAAGAAAAGGCCCAAAAGGCATTGGGCTTTCGTAAATTAATCTGGGCCGTCTGATTAATCAGACGGCCCTGATCTAATCACAGGGCAAAGAAAAACCAGGCCGTATGATTAAAATCTAAGGGTCAGGACAGCGTGGGTGTACGCTAACGCGTACACCCTGCTACACAGAATCAGGGAGGGGTATATATACCCTCTCCCTTTATTTTTCTTCATTCTACTCATCTCCTTCTCTCTCTATACCCGCCCTCTCTCTCTAGCTCTCCCCTCTCTCTATTTTCTGTTCGGCCACGGAGGTGCTCCGGCGTGGTGGCCGCCGGCCAACGCGGCGGCGCCACCGCGCCGGAAAGTTAAAAACACCCCTTTTTCGAAATTTTTTTCTCCTTTCCTACATCCTTTTCCTTCCTAAACCCGAATCCAAGTTTAGATTTCTCAAAAACTCCCTCAAAAACCCTAGATCTAAGATTTTAAACACAAAAAAAATTTCACCCTTTTACCTCTTTTGGTGCTCGGTTTTGTGCTTTCCTTGTTGTGACCGTGTATATGCGTGCGTGAGTGTGTGGTACTGTGTTTGGCCGTGAGTGTGTGGGTTGTGGGGGTGTTTGGCCGTGAGTATGTTTTTTGTGTGCGTGAATGTGTTTTGCTGAGTTGCTTGTTGTGTTTTTGTGCGAAAATGGGCTTGTTATGTTGGTGAAGCTTTGCTGGTTTTGTGTTAGCAGTGTTGTGGTATTTTGGTTTGTGAAGGGTTGTGATGGTTTATGTGTGGTTGCCTTGCGAAAATGGTGGTGGTTTGTTGGATTTGCTGTGTTGTGTTTGCTGGAAAAATATTTGTTTTTAAAAAATTCTTCTTCTCAAAAATTTTTCTCCCCTTTATTTCTGTTGATTCTAACTCTGTTTTATAGAGGAGCATTAAGCTGCTTGTCAGCTTAATGACTCATTTAGAAACAAGTTGATCTGGTTTTTTGAGATAGAATTTCTGCAATGCATTTAATGAGAAAGTGATTTTGCTGGATTTGAGGATTTTGTGATGATGATTTGGATATGGTTGAAGGTTTGTGATGATGAGAAAATGCAGGTTTTGGGCGTGTACAGTGCTATGGCGCTGTGTTGACCATGACTGGATTTTTTGGACTTGGACTTTTGGACAAAAATGTAAAAAACAAAAATAATAAAAAATGATAATAATGGTAAAAGTAAAAATAATAAAAATGAAAATAATTAAAGGATAAAAATTAATGATAATAATAAAACTGAAATTAAAAGTAAAAATAAAAGGGATAAAAAATAAAATTAATAATCAAAACAAAAATTGACATGAGGTATTTTAAAATACCTCCCTGCCGAAATTTCGTCTGAAACGACGAAAATTCTCGGCCTTAAAAAAATGCGTAAAACGAGACAATAAATAAAACGAGACGAAAATGGGTCAAAAAATGGGGTATGACACCACCAATGTTTGGGTAGACGCTATCAGAGCATTAGCACAGTTCTACGACCCCTCGATGAGAAGTTTCCTATTCCAAGACTTCCAATTAGCACCTACACTTGAAGAGTTCGAAAGGATTATGGCCATTCCTCCAAAAGGCAAGGGTCCATATGTGGAAATTGGCCATCCTCCAAAAGTTGAAAAATTGGCTGAAGCTCTAAACATTGAAGTGTCCGGATTTGCTAGCAAAGTGAAGACTAGAGGGAAAGCTCCCGGTTTCCTCCGAAGTTATCTAGAGAAAAAGGCTCGTGAGTTTGCCGCGTCCCGAGATATGAAGTCATTCAACAACGTGCTAGCCCTCCTTATTTATGGTTTGGTACCGTTCCCATCAACCAAAAACTTTGTTGATTTTCCCGCAATCAATGTCTTTTGGGCTGTTGTTACAAAGGACAAAGATCCAGTTCCTGCACTCTTGGCCAATGTGTACTACACTATCCACATGCGTCACAAGAAGCTAGGTGGCAATATTATCTGTTGTTTTCCTTTACTCTATCATTGGTTCACATCTCAAATGTGCAAGGACCAATCACAGTTGAACAAGATGGATAAGTATGAATGGTCTCAATTTTTGGCGTCCCTTACCGAAAATGTGATCCGTTGGTATCCAAGGAAGCTCGACATCAAAGAAATTGTCATCAACTGTGGGGAATTCCCAAATGTGCCACTCATACGGTCCAAAGCATGCATAAACTACAATCCAATTTTGGCTCTAAGACAATTGGGACGTCATATGTGGGAGAAGCCCGAAGAGAAATCCCTGGAATGTCTAGTGTTACATGACTTGGGTGCCAATGACCCTGTGATGTCACAAAAGATTATTCGAGCTTGGGGAAATGTTAACAAGAAGGGAAGTGATTGGAAACGCAAGGTTGGCACTACCAAAGAGACTTACCGACAATGGGTCAAAGAAAGAGTCCAAGAGGTGAAACTACCATTCATTGTCAAAGCCCCTACTATGCTGATATTGCTGCAGGATTTCCAATGCCTCAAAAATATAGTAGAAAACCCATTGTTGGTGTATCATTCTCCCAACCCGTCAGGCCCTCATAGGGAGCATCTGAACCTTCGTTAGATGGATGACCACCTACGGTGGGTGAGAACGAAGAAGCTAAAGGGAAAATTCTTGCTTTAGAAGAACGAGTCAAAGCAATAGAAGGGAATAATGAATTTGGGTTGGATGCACTTGATATGTGCTTGGTCTCAAATGTGGTGATTCCCCAAAAATTCAAAACTCCGGATTTTGAAAAATACAAAGGATTGACTTGTCCTCGCAATCACTTGATCATGTATTGCAGAAAGATAGGTATAGCTGCTCAAGATGATAAGCTCCTCATCCATTTCTTCCAAGACAGTCTCAGTGGAGCCTCTTTGAATTGGTATATGCATCTCGAAAAGAGTCGGATCCGGACTTGGAAGGATTTAGCAGAAGCCTTTGTCAAACAGTACAAATACAACATGGGCATGGCTCCAGATAGGATGCAATTATAAGATGTAAACAAGAAGGGAACGGAAACGTTCAAAGAATATGCACAACGGTGGAGAGAATTAGCCTCACAAAGTGAACCACCTTTGTCGAAAGAAAGCTGGTAAGAATTTTCATAGGCACCCTACAAGCTCCATACTATGAGAAGGTGATAGGAAGCGCCTCATCCGGTTTCTCCGATTTGGTCATCATTGGGGAGATGGTGGAAGTGGGTTTGAAGAATGGAAAGATCCCAAATGCTCAAAGTGGTCAAGGTGCTGCAAGGAAATTTCCGACCTCTTTCCCTAAGAAGAAGGAAGGAGAAACCAATGTCGTAATAACCGATCCTCGGAATTCCTATCGTCCGCCTACAAATGCTTGTCATCCCTCCACCCTTCAAGTACCATACCAAGATCAGTATTATGTTGCGCGCAGCAGCACCTATGCAATATCAGCAACCAGCACCTCAAAAGCCTCAATATCAACCTGCTGTCCAAATCATTGGAGTCAAACCTCAAGTCAGAATCAATATCGACCTCCCAACAATCAGCGACCAAGTCGGATCGACCCGATCCCCATCCCGTACAGTCAGCTTTGGCCGCTTTTGATAAAGAATTCTTTAGTGGTACCTCGAAATGTCAGACCTTTGGAACCGCCATATCCGCATTGGTATAATCCAAATGCCAAATGTGAGTTTCATTCTGGGGCAATTGGTCATTCCATTGAAGATTGTAGAGCACTTAAGGAGACGGTGCAAGAGCTAATCAAACAAGAGCCTATCCTTCAAAGAGAAGGGGCCTGATGTGAAGAACAATCATCTGTCAGGTTATAATGGCCCAAACGTCAGTGTTGTAGAGGAAAGTGAAGACTTTGACGAGATCAGGAGAGTTGAAGAAATAAGGACTCATTTGTTGATGCTCCATGCCAAGCTAGCCAAATGTGGTTTGATCAAAGGAACCCATAACAACTGTGAAGAATGCGCCTTAAGTCACGAAGGTTGTCAGTTGGTCAAAAAACAAGTGCAAGAATTGATAAATCAAGGCATATTGCAAGTCAGTCGAGCAAGGAAGATGGCAGATGTCTCAGTTACTGAGCCACACTTTGAAAGCAACAAAGAAGTCCCGAAACCTGTCGAGATCCTTTTTCAAAAAAGAGACGCCCAACCATTGATGAACCATAGGCAGCCTATTGTCATATGTGTTCCATCGCCATTTCCTTACAAAAGCTCCAAAACAGTGCCTTGGAATTATGATGCAAACGCCTTTGTCTATGAACTAGAAGAGAGAACGGAAGACAAACCCACGAAGGCGATGGATGGTGTTACCCATATTTCTGAAGGTAGTGGAATAACCCGAAGTGGTCGAATCTTTGCTCCCAAACAGTTTAGAAGATAAAACAATGAGGTAGCAGAAGAAGCCCAGAAAAGGAAATAAGTGCCCAGTCAAGACAAGGGGCAGGAATGTGGTGATCCGTCAGCATCAAAGGAAGATGACGAGTTATTGAAAATCATCAAGAGGAGTGAATACAAAATAGTTGACCAATTGAATCAAACTCCTTTCAAGATATCTATCCTTTCGCTACTACTGAACTCCGAGGCGTATAGGAAGGCATTACTGAAAGTGTTGAATCAGGCGCATGTAACCCAAGATGTTAAGTAGTAGACCATTTCAGTGGGATAGTTGCCAATATCACTGCTAGTAGCTGCCTAAGCTTTAATGATAAAGACTTACCCGTGGAGGGGAAATCTCACAATAAGGCATTACAAATATCCACAATGTGTCATGACAGTGTCCTGCAAGAGTGTTGGTTGATACTGGTTCATCATTGAATGTGCTGCCAAAGTACACTCTCAACAAGATGTCTATTGATGGAGTCTGCATGAAAGCCCAGCTCTTTAATCGTGAAAGCTTTTGATGGGTCTAGGAGATCTGTCATTGGAGAGGTATGCCTACCGATCCAAATAGGTCGCACACCTTTGATATCACTTTCAAGTGATGGATATCACCCAGCTTTATAGTTGCCTATTGGGACGCCCCTGGATCCATGCGGCTAGTTGTAGTATACCCCAATTTTGTCCTAAGCCTTTTCAAAACAATTTACAAAAAAATCAAAAAACAAAGGAGAAAAGTCAAAGTCAACAAAAAGTCAATATTGCTGAAATGAGGACTTCGCAGAGAAAAGTCCCCTTCGCAGAGCGAAGTCTTTCAGAAATGAGAACTTTGCAGAGCAAAGTCTACTTCGCAGAGCGAAGTCTGCGAATTTTTTGCAGATTTTCAGATTTTTGATTTTTCTGTTTTCCTTTTCTTTATTGCTATTCCAGTCATTATCTATTATTATTATCATCTATTATTAGTATGATTAATGCTGGATTTGACCAAGAAATCAGAGAAAACATGTGACAATTAAAAAAGCAAAAAGGGAAAGGAAGAGGAAGCAAAATTGATCAAGTAACCCAGCCACTTGCTGACTTTGGGCAGTCATTTCCCCTCCCACTTGGCCTGCAACTGACCCTGCTACTTGCCAGCAACCACCTTGCCATAGGCTTTACCAAAACCATTCAAGGTTTGAGGCAAAGATGCTGCCCCTGTTTTGCAAACAGCTTTGGTTTCATGATTTCCAGCAACTTTCTGTCAGATTTCAGTTGCTTTGGGAGCTGAATTGACCAAGGTCTTGACCCTTGCAGCAAGGCAAGGTCACCTCTTATCCTTAGCATTAAATGCAAAGCAAATCAGTCATGATTATGGCACAAAATCAGCCCTGCTGCAAATTTTCTCATCATGACAAAAGATCACATTTTTGCCTATAAAAGCAAGGCATTGCTGCAAGATTTGAGAGGGATCAGAAGGGGGTTTTTTGAGAGTTCTTTTTGAGGGTTAACACACAGAGTTTTGTGAGCAAAAAAACCAGTTCATAAAGAGTGAGAATTGAGTGAGTTTGATATACACACAAAACAGAGTTGGTTTTTTGAGAAGTTTAGAACAAAGTTCCAATCCTTGTTCTTCCATAAATCATTCCAAAACCAACACAAAGTAATCAAGCACTCAAAACAGCACTAAACCTCTCACAAAGAGTGAGGAACTAAGGCAATTTGTCACTGGTTGTGTTCATCAAACTTGTCCAACCTTGCAAAACCATAAGCATTCAAGCCTCTTCCATTTTCCTTGCAACACAAGCCTTGGGCTAGGAGCAGGTAAGTCATTCTAACTTATTTACACTCCATTTGCATACTGCTTTCATTTGTTTTGTTTTCAATTTGGTTCAATCTCAGTTTTGCATTTTTGAGTTTTTACTCATTTTGACTTAAAACCTTTTTGAAACCCAAAGAAGTCCCAAGGTTTGCAAAACCTTTAAACCAAGTTGTTGCACTCCTTTATTTGCTAATTTCAAAAGCTTTTCAATCCCTTAAAGGTTCTGAGATTGTTCAGAAGTTGCTTCTGAACAGCAGTTCAGAAGCAGCTTCTGAACCCTGAATTTTGCAGTGTTCACAGTGCGAACCTCTGGTCGCAGAGCGACCATATCAGAGCCTGGCTTCGCAGAGCCAAGTTCTGGTTGCTCTGCGAAGGCTTGTAAACTCAGAATTTGAGTTCAGGCTCCAAGAAGCCAATTTTTGAGGTTCTAACCAAGGAACTCAGAACCTAAGAGGATTGAAACTCATTTTATTCAAACCATAGCAAGAAGTTTGCATAATATTGGAAGATTCACAAGTTTGAGCAACACTTTTTGAATAACTTGCAAAACAAGTTACGTTCTTAAACTTGAGCAATAAGCTAAGTTCATCATTTTCAAAAACCAAACTTGAACAAAAACCTTGTTCATGATTTTCAACCAAACATGAACTTAAGCCAAACTTGTTCACTTTTCAAAACCTTTTTCAAACTTAAGCCGAACTTGTGCGTTTTCCACAACTTGCTCATTTTCATGCACATAAACAAGGCAAATTTGTTCTTTAGGTTGCAACAACTAATTTGAACATTTAAAACTTTTATTGAGTTTCAACAATCAAGGGTTTTGATAACTTTGGGATTTCTTAAGTTTCATCAATAAAACTTGAATGAAAAAGGGGTGGTATGACGTATGGCTCTCCATTTCCCCGGTTGTACGAATGCTTGACGTATGTCTCGTTGTTCGGACAATCGTCATTCTATTTTCAAAACATAAAACAAATCCAACACACTAATTTTGGCCCCCCGTGGTCAATCCGAACCTTTCTTGATCCCGTTGGATCAATGAACTCCTTTCTTGACTCGGTTTGAGTCAATTTGAGTCAATGCTAGATCCGGTTGGATCCTCTTTGAACTCTTTCTTGACTCGGTCGAGGTCAATCGAAACCCTTTTTCTGTACGCCGTGACCTTTTAAATCAATGCTCGACTCCGTTGAGTCCATTGACAATCTTTTCCTTTCGAGCGTTCATACACGTCTCGGAGATCGAAATCACCTGATTAGGTGACGATCTTTTCCTTTGTCAGATTGCAATCACCTGATTAGGTGACAATCTTTTCTCGGTCCGCCGTGACCTTTCGAATCAATGTTCGACTCCGTTGAGTCCATTGTACCCGTTCTTGATCCCGTTGGATCAATCGAACCTTTTCCCGACTCGTTTGAGTCACTCCGGTCAATGATCGACTCGATTGAGTCCATTGCACTCCTTTTGGTCCCATAGCGACCAATTCGAACCCTTTTACCCAACGGACATGTTTTACCTATTCTAAGCGCGATTCGTAAACAAACGTTTAAGCCTCCCATGCTCGAGCATACAAGCTATACGCTTAAGTCTCCCATCCGCGAGCATACAAGCTACGTTTAATCGCAAGAATACGGTCAAACATCATTCATTATAAATAACCAACATATGTACGTTTTTCTACCAAAGAACTACGTACGCTTGAATTCTCCGACTACCGGGAGATACGTAGGAGCAAGATCGACATCTTGTCAAGCGCAATAATAAAAACTTTCTTTTTTCCCTTTTATCGTATTCTCTTTTTCCCCTTTTTACATAGACAAGCATGCGCGCAAAACTTTTAAAACATTTTCAGCTTTAGCCAAATAGGAGGTTCCCGTTGAGTACAACGGACGTGAGGGGTGCTAATACCTTCCCCCTTGCGTAATCGACTCCCGAACCCGACAATGGTTGCGATGACCAGTCCTTTTCCTCATCGTCAAGGGTTTTATTATCGTTTCCCTTCAAAACAAAAAACTTAAGAGTTTATCAACGTTCCCTTTAAACAAAAACTTTGGTGGCGACTTCACACAACATTTCGAGCGTTCGCATACGCCTGGAAGTTTGCGTTTTTTTAACGAGAGCGCACAGCTGGCGACTTCACTGGGGATTTGTTTTCCACTAGCGAGTCAAGCCTATCCTATTTAGCTTTTAAGCTAAATGTTTTTATGTTTGTTGCGTGCGTACTTTTTTATTGTCTATGTCATTCTCTTGCTTTATGTTTATAATTGCTTTTTATTGCTTTATATTCATATCATATATATCAATTGCGGGGATGTTACTTGAGCGATGTTACTCCACATTGTTCGGGTTAATGCCGGACGTGTGAGGCTCTCTACCCGAGCTTGAGAAAAAATTAAGTTAGGAAGGGGTTGTGAGCGGAAGCCCGCGTTGACGTATGTCCGTGAGGTAGGATGCCCAGCCCCGCCTAGAGGAGATTTTCACTTGGAATGTATTGAAGTCATGCAAAGTTCGCAATCGACGACCTTACTTCCATGTGAGATCCGTGAATCTAGGGACCTTTTTAGAAAATCTCATCTTTAGAGCCTACATGTGAGGATGGGGGGAAGTTTTGAACCTTCGTATACCATACATATGCATACCATACATTTGCATTCATAAAAATGATTTTTGCATATGCATTTTCAAAAAAAAAGAAGGGGCATATTTTGTCATATACATCGCATACATGCATTAACATCATGCACAACATGCATACATTCGTTTTCGAGTCCAAAACTCGTTTCCCTTCTCATCACAAGGATTTCTTACAATCCGAATTGAGTCATCGGTGTTCGCATTTCATTCGCAACACTACGTCCCTGTCAAGGAAAGTGGCTCGTCGTCCCAGAGCAACCCACACATATAACACTAGGCCCCCCGGTTGTACTTGGGGCATGCCTCTCAACTTTGGTGAGGAATTCATCCATATTCCCACTACTCATCAAAAGATTCCGGTACCTCAACCCGAGGTTACTTTCCCCCAAGCTACTGCAGCCTGTTTCCCCCAATTAACAAAAGCCCAATCATCATTGGCACTCACCCACATCTCCATACAAAAGCCCGACCTTGCTCGGCATTCAATCAGAAAAAGCCCGACCTTGCTCGGCATTCAATCAAACAAAGCCCAATTCTCATTGGCGCCCACATGTACTTAGTACAAAAGTTATATCATACAGTTTGTGTTTTTAATATGTTTATTCGATGAACTATTTAGAACCAGCCAAAATGTGAGGAATCCTCAAAATCATCATTATACATATGCAGGAGACCGGCATTTTCTGTTTAACTCAATTTTGTTATGTTAAATCTAAATGTTGTTTTAAATTGTACGAAAGCATTGTCATGATCGAGGCATTTCTTGAATATGAGTGAAAACACTTGACCACAAATAGCCCACCCTGTGAGAAGTGAGTATTTGTTAAACCCCTTTTGAGCCTAATGAATCAGAATCATTAACTATGAACTGCCAATTTTCATAAGCTCAATTGCTTAATGAAATTGCCGGAGTTTGTAAAAAAAATTCAGTTCATAGTTAAATCATCTTTGAATTCTGATATTTTTCATTTCATTTTGAACCCTTAAACCATCATGATTATTGTCCCTTGCCAAAAGAGGAAGGAACATTCAATTAGGGTATCATCCTGAGATAAGTTGGGGAGAAGAGGGAGATTATGAAAGTCAAGTAACGGTAAATTTCTTAATTGATCTTGACAACAAAAAAAAGAAAGAAAAAAAAGAAAAACAAATCAAGAAATCCCAAAAGAAAAGAAAAAGAAAAAAATCAATAAATCAAGGGTTGTCAAGATCAAAGAAAAAAACATTTGTAAATCACCAAAAGTTGTGATTGATTAAGGAGGAGGTGTGTAAGTTAGAAAGAATGTTCCTTTGCTTGGCCTTTTGAATTCAATTTCCCCACATATGACATTTCTTTTGTAACCAAGCCAAATTACAACCCTCAAAAGACCTTGTGATCAATGCTTTCGTGCTTTTAGAAACGATGATTAGATGGACACATAACTTGATCGGAATGTTAACAAACTTGCCGGATGAGTGTTCATTACCCCCACAATTAATATTCAATTTATTTCATTTACTTAACAAAAAATGTGTGTTAGGTTGGTTCATTGATAAACATGTTTTTAACTTGAGCTGTATGATATAAATTTTGTGTTTAGTGCAATCTTGGATTAATGGGAATATCAAATTGCCTGTACAAACCAAGCCCGACCTTGCTCGGCAACCAAAATAAAAAGCCCGACCTCGCTCGACAACCAAAAACCAAAGCCCGACCTTGCTCGGCAACCAAAAACAAAAAGCCCAACCTCGCTCGGCAACCAAAATCAAAAAGTCCGACCTCGCTCGGCAACCAATCATAAAAGCCCGACCTCGCTCGGCAACCAAAATCAAAAAGTTCGACCTCGCTCGACAACCATTCATAAAAGCCCGACCTCGCTCGGCAACCAAAATCAAAAAGTCCGACCTCGCTCGGCAACCAATCATAAAAGCCCGACCTCGCTCGGCAACCAAAATCAAAAAGCCCGACCTCGCTCGGCAACCAATCATAAAAGCCCGACCTGGCTCGGCAACCAAAATCAAAAAGCCCGACCTCGCTCGGCCACCAAAAACAAAAAGCCCGACCTCGCTCGGCATCCAATCACAAAAAGCCCGACCTCGCTCGGCAACCAAAATCAAAAGCCCGACCTCGCTCGGCCACCAAAAACAAAAAGCCCGACCTCGCTCGGCATCCAATCACAGAAAACCCGACCTCGCTCGGCATGGAAAAGAATGATGATGCGAAGATACCCATTGGTAACATTCAAGAAACTTTCCGCAGTGCGGGTTTTGCTAGTGAAGATCAAGTAGTTGTCATTGAAGATGTTCCAGATGATGGGGAGACACCTTGTTTGGTCTACCGTTGCTCTCCGAATGCAAGCCTCAACAACTGGACTGCCGTTGAAATCCCAGAGATATTTTCTTTTTCAAAGTAATCATGTTTTTCAAATCATTTTGCTCTGCCCAAGGCTTAAGGATAACTTTGTAGGGCACCCTTTTATTTCAGATGTTGAATCATCATCAATAAAAAGCATTTTTACACTACTCTTTATTCTTTCATTTCTGCATTTATTTTCAGAAAATGGTAATCTTTTCCTTTCTTTTGTTTATTTTTGTTTTGTTCATCGTTCTAAAGTAAAAATCATCATAAAACACATGCAGATCCCTGAATAAGCCCATTGAATATGATACCGCTACAATCCCGCATAACCTTAAACCCCCCATTAACCAAGCTGAAGAGGATTGCGAAAGCGATTGTGAGCTTCCCGAGGAGTTGGCAAGACTGCTAGAGCATGAGTCTAAAGAGATACAACCGAATCAAGAGCCTGTCGAGGTAATCAACTTGGGAACTGAACATGACAGAAGAGAGGTCAGGATCGGGTTGTCTTTAAAGGCAAAAGAGCGAAAGAAGTTGGTCGAACTCTTGAGGGAATATATAGATGTGTTTGCATGGTTATACCAAGACATGCCAGGGTTGGATACCAAGATAGTTGAGCACAAGCTGCCACTCCGGCCAAAATGCCCGCCGATAAAACAGAAGTTGAGAAGGACAAGACGGGACACGTCCCTTAAAATCAGGGAGGAGGTCAAAAGACAGTTTGATGCAGGATTCCTAGCCGTGGCAAAATATCCATAATGGGTTGCTAACATAGTGTCAGTGCCAAACAAAGATGGTAAAGTGCGAATGTGTGTCGACTACCGAGATCTGAACAAAGCAAGTCCCAAGGATGACTTCCCATTACCTCACATCGACATGTTGGTAGACAATACAGCCCGGTTTGCGGTTTTCTCATTCATGGATGGTTTCTCCGGCTATAATCAAATCAAGATGGCACCAGAAGACATGGAGAAAACTACCTTCATCAACCCATGGGGAACATATTGCTACAAGGTAATGCCTTTCGGCTTGAAGAACGCTGGAGCAACCTATCAAAGGGCAATGATGGCTCTCTTTCACGACATGATGCACAAAGAAATAGAAGTCTATATAGATGACATGATCGCTAAATCCGAAACTGAAGAAGACCATGTCCTTCACTTACAAAAGTTATTCGTACGTTTAAGGAAATACAAACTGCGACTCAATCCAGCTAAGTGCACCTTTGGTGTCAGGTCAGGAAAGTTACTTGGTTTCATCGTTAGTCAACGAGGGATCGAGGTTGACCCTGACAAAGTGCGCGCAATACAAGATATGCCAGCTCCTCGTACTGAAAAAGAAGTTTGTGGTTTTCTAGGGAGAATGAACTATATCTCTAGGTTCATTTCTCATCTCACCGCTACTTGTGAGCCAATCTTCAAATTGCTACGTAAGGATCAGGCCATCATAAGGAATGAGAATTGCCAAGGGGCATTTGAAAAAATCAAACAATACTTGCAAGAACCACCCATCTTGATACCGCCCGTTCCTGGAAAACCTCTCATTATGTACTTAACAGTATTGGAGGAATCCATGGGATGTGCGCTGGGGCAACATGATAAAACTGGTAGGAAAGAGCATGCCATCTACTTCTTGAGCAAGAAGTTCACCGATGTTGAAACCAAATACACTCTGCTATTAAGAACTTGCTGTGCCTTGGCATGGGCTGCCCACCGATTGAGACAGTACATGATTTGTCACACAACATGGCTGGTATCAAAGATGGATCCAATCAAGTACATCTTTGAGAAACCCGCTCTAACTGGAAGGATTGCCCGTTGGCAAATGCTGTTATCCAAGTATGACATCCTGCACTTAACTCAAAAAGCTATTAAAGGAAGTGTGCTAGCAGACCACTTGGCTCATCAACCAGTGGAAGACTATCAGCCCATACCATTTGATTTCCCAGATGAAGATATTATGGTTTTAAAAGACGATGAGGTCATAGGAGACTATGAAGGACCCGAGCCAGGGGCTCGATGGAAGCTTGCATTCGATGGTGCATCTAATGCCATGGGGCATGGGATTGGAGTCGTTCTAATCTCTCCAAAGGATGGTTATATCCCCTTCACAGCAAGGCTATGTTTTGACTGCACAAATAATGTGGCGGAATATGAAGCATGCATCTTGGGCCTTGAGGCTGCCATCGACTTAAGAATCAAGATCTTGGAAGTGTGTGGAGATTCGGCCTTAGTCATTTACCAAGTAAAAGGAGAATTGGAAACCCGTCATCCCAAGCTGACCCCATATCGTGCTCATGTCTTGAAGCTAATAAAGTTCTTCGATGAAATCACCTTCCATCATATCCCTAGAGAAGAAAATCAAGTAGCAGATGCTTTGGCTATGTTATCATCAATGTATAAAGTGAAATTTCACAATGAAGTGCCACTTATAAAGGTGGAGCACTGAGACGAGCCGGCATTCTGTCTATCAGTCGAAGAGGCGTCTGATGGCAAGCCGTGGTACCATGACATCAAGGTCTACCTCAGAAATCAAGAATATCCTGCAAACATCTCAAATAGGGATAAAAAGACTCTGAGACGACTATCAGCTAAATTCTTCCTGAATGGTGATGTGCTCTACAAAAGAAACCACGACTTGGTTCTTCTCAGATGTGTGGACAAACATGAGGCAGACTTGCTCATCAGAGAAATCCATGAAGGGTCCTTCGGTACTCATGCCAATGGACATGCAATGGCTAGAAAAATCCTAAGGGCTGGTTACTATTGGCTGACCATGGAATCTGATTGTTTCAGCTACGCTAGGAAGTGCCACAAGTGCCAAATCTACGCTGATAAGGTGCACGTGCCTCCAACTCCTTTGAGTGTGATGGCATCACCTTGGTCGTTCTCTATGTGGGACATCGGCATGATCGGACCCATTGAACCTCAAGCTTCAAATGGACACCGGTTCATTGATAAGTGCCTAAAAGTTGTTATATTTTGGTACAATTTAGGGCACTTATGATTACTTGTGTTACAAGTTACCTTAGGATTAGAGCATAAATATGTTAAAAATGCAATAATTGTGATTCTAAGCCTTACCCCATGTGATTATGCAGGAAATACATGCTTGAACCTGATTGATGCAAAAGAATGAAGCTTTTCTTGATGCCATCGCTACAAGCGCAGAAGCCATCGCTAGTAGCGAGGATAGGCAGGGATTTCCAGGAAGCCATCGCTTGAAGCGCAGACTCCATCGCTAGAAGCGAGCTTAGGCAGGGATTTACAAGGGTTCATCGCTTGAAGCGATGAACTGGACGCTTGAAACGAGCCTAGGCAGGGAATTTCAATGATCCATCGCTTGTAGCGACAGACCTTGTCGCTACAGCGACCAGAGGGGCGGTTTAATGCTGATGGTGACGTGGAGCTCTATGATTGGCCAGTTGACTTCCTCGCTACAAGCGACAGGCTGGTCGCTTGTAGCGAGCGTGCTTTTTCTCAGCATATTTATAGATTTTTAAGCTCATTTCTTGAGGAGATAGTTTTTTATCAGAGTTAATATTTTCCAGAGCTAAAAATACTTGTTATCTAAGAGAGAGAATAGGCATAGAGGGAGAAAAACTTCAAATAGCAATTTGATTTGGATTGAAGAAGGCATTAAGAAGCTTTGAGACATCAAGCTCTCATATATCTTCATCTTCCTTTCTTATTTTGCAATAGTTGTCATGACAATGATCAACTAATCTCCTTTGTTGGGATTAATAGGTAATCAATCATTCCATGTTGTAAACTTTTGGTTATTAAATATATGATTCTAGCATTTTTATATACCATTGAATTTATTCTTGCTTTTCAATCTTATGTTTGATTTAAATGTTGTTGAAAAAGACTTTTGAATCTAAGTTTAGAATGATTTTCTATCAAGATAAGAAATTCTAGAAATGGGATTTGGTTTTGATAATTACATTATAGTATTGGATCGTAAAGCTTTTGGATCGTTTAATAGATTGAGAAATCATCGATTAAACGATACAATCGATCTCACGACGTCATTTGGGAAATCAATGTCGTTGTTGAGCAATACGTAATAATGTCATATATAAGAAAAAGCTAGAATCCGTATTTATGATCAATCGAATATAAACGATGTTTGATTGATGAACGTTAATCCTAACGCCTTCTATGTCCTATTACTCTACTATTTATTTATTATGTTTTTAAAATGATGAGTAGTGTAGTATAAAACAAATGGTTAAACCCTAACTTAAGACGATAATCGACGTTGAACGGTTTATGATATCACATTAATCCCTGTGGAACAATATAAAAACGATACTTGCTTTTGACCAACATCATTCATCATAGTCGCCATCGACTACTTCACCAAATGGGTTGAAGTTGCTTCATATGCCAATGTAACAAAGAAGGTGGTGGTTCGATTCATCAAAAAGGAGATAATATGTCACTACGGACTCCCCAACAAAATTATCATTGACAATGGCACCAACTTGAACAACAAAATGATGAAAGAGTTGTGTGAAAGTTTCAAAATCGAACACCACAACTCTTCACCATACCGGCCAAAGATGAACAGAGCCGTAGAAGCAGCAAACAAAAACATCAAGAAAATCCTTCAAAAGATGGTGAAAATATACAAAGATTGGCATGAAATGCTTCCATTTGCCTTACATGGGTATAGGACCTCGGTTCGCACCTCGACAGGGGCAACCCCGTTCTCCCTGGTATATGGCATGGAGGCAGTCCTCCCCATTGAGGTGGAAATCCCCTCAATGAGAGTCTTGATGGAGAAAAAACTAGAAGAAGCAGAATGGATCCAAGCAAGGTTTGACCAGTTAAACTTCATCGATGAGAAACAGATGATAGCCTTATGTCATGGTCAGTTATATCAAAGCAGGCTCAAGAAGGCGTTCGACAAGAAGATCCGTCCTTGAGAGTTCAAAGGAGGCGACTTAGTGCTCAAAATGATCTTACCTATACACAAGGATTCGCGTGGAAAGTGGACCCCGAACTATGAAGGCCCTTATGTAGTGAAGAAAGCCTTCTCTGGAGGAGCCTTGATTCTCACAACAATGGACGACGAGGACTTTCCACGTCCTGTGAATTCCGATGTAGTCAAGAAATACTATGCCTAATAACAAAAGAACGCCTGCTAAGTTGAAAACCTGAAAGAGCAACTTAGGCAAAAAGGGGCATCCCGGTGGACTGAAAACTCGAAAGGGCGGTCCAGGTAAAAGTTAGGGATATAAAAAAAAACAAAAGAAAACCCGCTAAGTCGAAAACCTGAAAAGGCGACTTAGGCAAAAGTTGGGAAAAGAAAAAGGTAGGTAACTACATCAGGACAGTTCGCTCCTAACATCAACTGAAGAACCAATTCCTTCGCCATCCCCAGAAGCAAGGTGTTGTGGGCTTAGGGTTATTAAGAAAGTAGCAGTCGTCATGACTCATTGGGAACTTTCAGTGTTCTCCCTATTCCCATCTTCATTTCTCTTATTCATTTTTGTGGAGTTACACCTTTAGTGTGCTACCATTCCATGTACTAAATCGTGTTTGGCCATCAAGAAAGTGCATCCTTCTATTTATCTTTGTCATTTTCCATCCTCAATAAATGCTATTTATTTTGATGATACAATTTTGAAATAAAAATAATAACATAAAATTTGTTGAAATCATGATCACTTTGATTTTGAAAGAAAAAATGTCTAAAGGAAATTAACGATTCCCAGTGAGATGTTGTATCTCTCAAAATTCTCAGAGCAACCACAAGTGATTCCCCTTTTGTAGCAGAATCAGCAGCTACATAACATACGAACTGCCCATGCAAGCACGAGATGTCGAAAGCTCCGTCAGCAGCCATTAATTTGAAACTTCAAGAGCGATGTGTTTTGCGAATGCCGAAGGATCAAAACCCCCCAAATATCGTACCTTACCATTTTACCCCATAAAATCCCCAAAAGTCTAATCACGCTCGACATCCAATCATTGCTGAAGCCTAACATATCCTTGGCTCATCCCAAGAGTCAGCATACTACATGCATCATATTGTACACATTCATTAGCACGCATCTCATATTGTATCATACTTTTCCCCATATGAAATCTATCCAGCAGTGAGGTTTCTTACACTCCCCAGCGAGTCATCCCAGTGTTCCCCAGTGAACCCCCATTCAAGAACTTCCCTAGTAAGTTCTTCTTAAAAATCCCCCAGCGGATCTCTTCCCAAACTATCCCATTCCCGAGTGGACCTACTCACAGCCACTAAAGTTCCCCAGTTAAAACTCCCCCAGCGAGTCTACCTGATCATATCATATCATATCATTATCATTTCACCAGCATCAGACTGGCGACAATCATGTCACCCTTTATCATTTCACCATGACCCACTTGGCAGTAATCGGTCAAACATCACTTTTCCTAGTGAATCGACTTTCAACATAAACGGCTGAATAAGATCACTTTGTCCTTAGGGATCTACCTCTAGCATAAGCGGCTAGATAAGACCACCTTTCCCAGTGAATTGACTTTCAGCATAAACGGCTGAATAAGATCACTCTATCCTTAGGATCTACCTCTAGCATAAGCGGCTAGATAAGATCACATATCCTCATGGATCGACCTTCAGCATAAGCGGCTGAATAAGATCACCTTTATCCTTAGGGATCTACCTCTAGCATAAGCGGCTAGATAAGATCACCTTTCCTAGTGAATTGACTTTCAGCATAATCGGCTGAATAAGATCACTTTTACCTTAGGATCTACCTCTAGCATAAGCGGCTAGATAAGATCACCCTATCCTCATGGATCGACCTTCAGCATAAGCAGCTGAATAAGATCACTCTATCCTTAGGATCTACCTCTAGCATAAGCGGCTAGATAAGATCACCCTATCTTCATGGATCGACCTTCAGCATAAGCGGCTGAATAAGATCACCTTTGTCCTTAGGGATCTACCTCCAGCGTAAGCGGCTGGATATGATCAACCTTCCCCCGGTGAAGGCGTGTTGTCCGTATCGTTTCACCAATGTCAGATTGACGACAATCAGATCCTTGATCATTTTACCACGATCTGCCTGGTGACGATCATTTTCAATCGTATCAGTCTAAGTACCAGCCACGACGGAAGATGACCATTTACATTTACTGTCTTTGCATCACTATTTCACACACTTTTCCATTATCACTTGATATCTTGAAGGACAAAATTCGGGTCCTTATATTTACTTATCTTTTACAATGATAATATAAAAACCGTCGTTATTCATATTTTCTAGTAAAATATAATTAAATAGGGGTAGCTGCAGTACCCTAATTTTGTCCGGACAAATTAAAAGTCTTAAAAAAAATGATGAGTGATAACATTTTAATTTATTTTTACAAAAGAAATAGAATTAATTTATTTGGGTCAATTAATTTAGCCAAGTCCATTGATCAATTGTTCAATTTATATCCCAACAAAAATTGCAAAAAAAAAATAAATATATAATGAAACAAAAAAAAAGAAGAAGAAAAAGTCAAAAACACTGTTCACAGCTTCTGAACACTGCAGCGCCCTGTTTTCCTTGTTTTCTTTCATCATCCTTGGCCCAAAATCAGACCCAAGTCTTCACCAAAATGACAAGGCAAGGTCACTTCCTTCCCTCTTTAATCATTGTTAACCAAAACTTTTGCCAAATATACACAAAAATCCAGCATGCAATTATATCCCATGGTCCCAAGAAGAACTTCAAAAATGCCTATATAACATGAACGAAAATCAGAAGCAAAAAGGAGGATTTGAGCAGAATCAAAAATCACAGAAACAACAAAATCATATAACAAAACCTCCACAAAAAAACTATGTCATTTTTTCTTTACAAACCACCACAACAAATCAAAAATTATCTAAGCCATCATCACAAAACCTCACACAAAACAGCAACCCATCACACAAAAAACATCACACAAAGAGAGGAGATTAGTAGCAAAAATACCTCTTTTGCTACTATTCACTTTCTTCACCTCTACCTCCAACCAAAACCATAACCATTCAAAAACCCTCGCATTTTTCGTGCATTTGAAGCTTTGCTAGGAGTTTGTGAGTATCTTTGGCCTTTTACTTCATTTTTCGCATTTGTTTAAGTGTTTGTAGTTTTCTTCATAAATGATGCATTTTTTTTACCATAAGTTCATGAGCATGACTTAAGGCCAAGATATAGTTAGTTTTAGGACATCTTTTGGTAGATCTAAGACCATTAGGATGTAGTACTCATGGCAAGCTTTACCGTAATGCTTTTATTTTCGTATTTGGTTCAGTACTGAGTGAGAAATTGAACTGAGAAGTTGAGAAAAAGTCACAGAAACTGTGTTCTGCTGTTCCTGCATATTTTTCTGCATTTTTAGTCATTTTAACTCATTTTTGCACTAAAAGAATCATACAAAAACCCAAAAAAATCATAAAGTTTATAGCAACCACCAAAACAGAAATGTTTTTTCCTTCTTACTGTTTTTAACGTTTTACTCCAGAGGTTCTGAAGTCAGAGTCAGAAATGAGCTTCTGAAGTGCGCTTCTGAAGTCAGCTTCTGAAGTGAGCTTCTGATGTGAGCTTCTGAAGTGAGTTTCTAAAGTGAGCTTCTGAAGTCAGCTTCTGAAGTGAGCTTCTGAAGTGAGCTTCTAAAGGCCAGCTTCTGAAGGTCAGCTTTTGAAGTGAGCTTCTGAAGTCAGCTTCTGAAAGTCAGCTTCTGAAGTCTGCTTCTGAAGGTCAGCTTCTGAAGTGAGCTTCTCAAGTCTGAGTTTGAAGTCTGCTTCTGAAGGCCAGCTTCTGAAGGTCAGCTTCTGAAGTGAGCTTCTAAAGTCTGAGTTTGAAGTCAGCTTCTGAAGGTTTCGCAGAGCAAAGTCCTGGTCGCTCTGCGACCGTAGCAGAACTCAGCTTCTGAAGTCAGCTTCTGAGGTTCAGAGTCTGAAGGTCCAGAGTCTGAAGATTCAGAGTCTAAGATTCAGAGTCTGAGGTTCTGAATCTGAAGGTTCTGAGTCTGAAGGGGCTGTAACTCATTTTTATTTCAAAAATACAAAAAAAATATTTAAATTTTCAATAACAAAACTTGAATGAAAAAGGAGTGGTCCGACGTATGTCTTTCCATTCCCCTTGCATGAGTACTTGACGTATGTCTCGTTGTTCGGACCATCGTCATTCTATTTTCAAAATACAAAAACATAAAAAAAACAATTTTTCTTTTTTCTTCGTGCGAGTGAAAAAAGGAAAACTTGGGTAGACACCCGACGCTTCCCCGAATATTCGGGAACGAGGTACACACTTCGCTTTCGGTCGGATATTCGTCTTCCATTTAAAATCAATCTCAACCAGTCAAACTTTATTTTATTCACGCCCATGTGCCCTTTCAAACGGATACCATCGCCCAAGTGCGAGTCCGTCTTTTTTTAAGCAAACTTTTTCGCCCAAGTGCGACCAAATCATTTTTTTATAAATAAAATCAATCAACACACAAACATTTTCTACAAAGAACTACGTAGCTTTGAATTCTCCATCGCACCAGGAGATACGTAGGAGCAAGATCAAACTCTTGTCAAGCACACTAATAAAAAACTCATTTTTGGTCTTCAAATCCTTTTTCTTTCTCTTTTATTCTTTACAAACACTTTTCATAATAATAAGGAAATAAACATAAAACTAACACATAATTGAATGCTAAACTAATTAATGGTTCCCGTTGGGTACAACGGATGTGAGGGATGCTAATACCTTCCCCTCGCATAACCGATTCCCGAACCCGAAATTTGGTCGCAATGACCTTGTTCTCGTTCTCGAAGGGGTTTATCGATGTTCCCCTTTTCAAAAATAAAACTTCGGTGGCGACTTTACTGTTTAGCGAGCGCTTTCCGCCCGCATATTTTTCCCGTCACTTCAACCTTCACATCAACGGTTGGTTTGATATTAACGGAAGCTTCAATTATGGCCAGTTTCAGCTCAACGCCATCATCCACCACATTTTCAACCATCACTATGTCTAAGATAGAAAAAATGGCGGAAAAAATCAAATACTGGGCACCAGCGTGGTCACGCTGAGCTAACACCTGCGTGAGTTAACTCACGTGGAGCTCCAGCGTGAGTTAAGTCACACCCAGACATGCTTTTAGACTGACGAACCTAGCTCAAAAACACCTGATTTTTGACGTTTGATAAGCGTAGAAACTTGCTTCCTGACGATTTGCAATGCTTTCAGCTCAAAAAATTTCACCAAAAAATCGCACTTTTGGATTTTTTGGAGGTGAAGAGGGAAAGAAGTGTGTGTTTGAAGTTGGAACTGGTGGGTTTTGTCCAAACAGTAATGCATCGCAACGTAAGTTAACTCACGCTGCTTTTAAGAGTGACTTAACTCATGTTGTCTTCAGCGTAACTTAAGTCACGTTGATATATACCGAGCGTGACTTAAATCACACAAGTATATTTTGGACAGTTTCTATGAGAATAAGCATTTATGTTTGTGGGAAGAGCAATTTTTGTCAAATTAAAATCACTCTGGTCCAAATATAAGAAAAAATATTCACTTTTTAGATTTATTATTATATATTTAAGACTATGTTAAATAAACATTATATCAAAACAAATCCAATACATTACCACATTTCGTAACACGACTGTATAGAAGCATAGAAAGTTATGTTATAGTGTAAACGGAAAGAAAAAAAAAAATTGAAATACAATGTACAATAGGGTCCAATCAGAGTATCTATATAAATCAGTACACAGTTAGAGTCGGGCATAACTGATGTGCAAGGAAAAATATGTACACTAAATTGTGGCTAAAATCAAATTTCATATATTGATGGATTGTTGCCATCACTTTCAGCAAAAGCTGCGGCCAATGCTTTTGTTTGATAGGTCAAGAAACAATTAACAAAGAACATGCATGGTAATAAGTGGCTTCCAGAATCCTTGACAAGAGAAAGTTGTATGAGAATGACAGGCCTCAAGCATTTTTTCTGCTCCTAAAGATTAGTATTGTCACATCGTTGTTTGGTATTGGCGCAGAAACAATTGAAATCCTTTCTCTAAGCTGTGTCAGTATATGTTTAGCCGAAAACTATGACAATCAATATTCCATTTCCATTGAAGAATAATATGGCTATTGTGTGGCAGATGGTGAAGGTAGTCCCTTGGCGTGTTGACTCTCCATCTCAAGAACCATCAAGGATTTTTGCCTCTGATATCGGTTTCTCTTGGCAGCTAATGCTGCAAATGAAACAAGAAAAGGTCAACAGATAACAGAGGGATCAAAACATGAAAGAATAAGAGATCTAAGTCTGATAAGAAAAAAACATTTCTGTATCATCTCTCCATTTTCCTCTGTCCAAATTATTTCCTCTCATTTGTCACATAATTTCCTTTAAATTATAGGATTACAGCAAATGTAAAGTTTGAGTCCTTACCTTTTCATCTTGGTCACAAATACACTTCCTAACTCAAGGAATTTAGGTTGTAAACTCAACCCCACATATTAATTCAAAAAGCTCAAGTCTTATAAGAACTAATTTGACTATTCCCTTCGTCCACTTTTATAAGCACCTTCTGAGAAAAAAATTGTTCCTATATACAAAAGCCCTTTTCAAAATATTAGATACATTTATTGTTTTTTCCACAATAAACCCCTGATATACCAATAAGTGTCTTGGAATATGACCAATAAGTGTCTTGGAATATGAGTAGTCAATGTTAACCATATACATATGAAAAGGGTATTTTAGGTACATCAATACATAATTAGTATTAGTGGACAATGGGTCTGCTTTGTTAAGATGAATTTGTGTTTCTCGTTAGGTTTTCATTCCATGTTGGAATTTGGTTTTAGATCTAACTCAACCTCAAAAGCTAGCTAATTATGCAGGGTTTATTGAAACATTATAAATACTAACTTGGCCATATCTCTAGTCCATGTGGTAGCTCAATACCAACCCCATCCAAGAGCCAGGGCCTTAATGCATGCATTTACTGAGGATATATTATTAGAGGAAGAATAAAGCGGGAATATTTGGTAAACTACAGTTATGGAGAGAAGCTTTTGAATCATGTGATTTCTATTCAAGTACATGTAATATGCTTATTAAAAAAAAGTACATGTAATATGACAAGTATGAGATGTAAGCTTGGCAAGATGCATCCTAACACTGACTTGTTGGTGAAATTTAGAGATTATAGCATAAAACAAGTCAAACAGAAGATATCTATGGGAGATAAGTGATAATAATGTTTTAGTATTGAATGTTGGGAAATAACTTACGGATAAGATTGAAAGCAATGTTTTGCAGAGAGGAGAATGTTGGAATGGAAAAATAATCACACCAAAATGGATAAATTTAAGAGTGGCTGTAATAAGAGCAAAAGTGTTAAGGTTTACAAGGCTCGGTATTAAAGATTAGTGGGGAAGTTGCTTTGTTTGGCTCACACCAGGCCAGATTCAGCATATGCAAATAGTGTTGTGACAATAAATCAATCAGTATTGCTCATAATCCAGTTTAAGCATAGACCATTGAGATAGACCGACATAAGCTGGATTGTGGATTGATAACTAAAACCTACATTCCTTCTAGGCATAGGCTTACAAATGTGTTAACAAAGAGCTTACCAATCCAAAGATTCAGCCAAGTTACTTCTAAGTTGGGAATGATAGATATCAATTCACCAACTTGAGGGGGACTGTTGTAATTATCATCTTATATTTTGTAATTATTTGTACAGATTGTATTTGACCCGTTAATCAGGCCTGTTTAGTATAGCATAGTTTATTTAAACAAGTAGTGATTGTACTCTCAATATATTTTTTAAATAAAATTCAGAAAAATATTTTCCATTTCCACATTAATCTTCTTGAATTCATAATTACCTGTTAATTCATGAGGCAGAGCAAAGTCATAATCATTCCTTCTCCTCCTGATATAGATATAGACCAGCAGAACTATCAAACAGAAAACAAAAAGACTAGACAAGCCTATCGCAATTTTCCCCTCAGTAGATAATTTGCCATTCTTCCAAAACATAGGACAAGCTGGCAGAGATGGTACACCGCACAAACCTTTGTTGCCAGAGAGACTGCAAAAAACAAAACACAACAAATTGAAGACCAGAGAGATTATTTTTCATTGAAGAACAAAATTAAATTAAATTGCACCGTAAATAAAACAACCCTAGGAATGTATGTAACAATTTCTACTGTTCAACAATTCCTCAGCATCCGCGTAAAGCTGACAAGTTTGCAATGGTAATCATTTGATTTGTTCACTTCATAAAATATTTTCCAATAAAACAAAGGCAAAATCGCAACTATGCATGAGGCTGGGTTTAGCATTAAATGCTGATGACATATGATACAATGAGCCTAGGAGGGTGTGGCACCACTTATTTAAGATAAGTGCACACCAATAGACCATCTCACACAAATACAAGAAAAACATAACAATGTTTATAAAGCATGCGGAAGGCAAGTCAACAAATATTTCCATCAGAACACATTACATAGCAGACATAGTAAAACTATCAGATAAAAGTGACATACTCAATGGCTCCGCCATGCACGCCAATTGAATAGAGTTCATCCGGCACTTGTCCTTCCAACAAGTTACCATTCAATAGCCTGGCATAACAAAATGTATTAAAAAACAGAACGAAATAAGCAAAAATGAAAGGATAAAAGGAACACGTGCTCAAGACTTGCTAGAGTTTGAGTGTTATCTACCAATTCTTTTCTACAATGTCAGTACACCTAAAGGCACCAAGAAAATAGAATGGTCTTTTTTAAATAGAGAAACAAACAGAATGATAAATTGAAACTGATGGGAATGGAATAAATGACAAACACAGGATTCATTCGCGATACAAAATGAATGAAACAGTACTACCTCTGTCCCAACATAAGTGTCTTTTTTAGTAAAGAAATGATGTCCGAACATAAATGTCGTTTTATTTTATCAATGTAACATTAGTTCCTTTTTCCAAGTACAACCCAAAATTAATATTGAGTTCATTGCTCCCAAGCCATTATACTCCACTATACATTTATGACAAATGATAACGATTAATACCTATTAGGTAACTTGGATAATTTTGGAAAAATGCACCAAATTTATTCATTATTGTTTTTCTTAATCTGTGTGAAAAAACCTTAAGCAACTCATATTATGGGATGAAGGGAGTATATGACAAAGGATGGAGATGAATCTCCTTGCAAAATTATGGAAAGATAAATAAAACTAGCAAAGTAACTTAGATTATCTATAACACATGCAAAGTAACATGGCAGAAATAACCCATATCCAAATTGAAGTTCAGTAAAATAGAGTGTACGAGTCCTTTTTTTACTAGCAAGCAACCATACACATTGCCCTTAATTTATGAGCAGATGCCACACAGAATTATTGTCATTTTATCTAGAAGAAAGTTCTCGATGGGTAAAGTGTTGCATCATTTGTGAATTCCAACCACCAACTAGAAATAATTGTTACCAAGTCACTTTGAAGTCCATAAATAAGTTATGGGTCTTGCTAACAAATGCCCTAAGGGCATTGTTTAAGGAACCCACATAAAGAAGGACAATGCAGTGACTTCCCTCTTTCGTTGTATTCATCAAGATGATTGTTTTTATTAGTTGTTCATATCTTATATTAGGACACTGTTGTAATTCAATACCTTAAAAAATGAAATCCACCAGTTTGTATGTATTGACCAATAAATATAATTTCAGAAGCCAAGAGTTGATCTCTCAAACAATTCAGTTTCATCTCACAATTCACTTATCTCAAGAAAAAACAATTGTGATAAATATAAGGCTTTTCTTGTTGGTGTTAACTCTCCGGTTCTCAGAGAAAAGGGGCCCTGGTAATCCGAATTTCGGTCGGGAGGTAAGTAAAGTCTAACCAATAATTGCTCCACCCAAGAATCAAACTCGGTTTTCCCGAACAATTCGTCCTTTAGGAGAGCTCATTAACCACTTGAGTCTAATCACTTGGTTATAAATAAAGGCTTTTGTGAACATCTATCCTAAGAAATTAAAATGGCATTTACTACTTGCCTTGATTAATTAAAAAGAAAGTAATAAATGCTTTTATTTTTCATATAATAATTTCTATTTTTTATTGATTAATCTATCTCTTAACTCTTAAGGTCACATTTTAACCGAACCCTTAATATAATGCAGTTGGTACTTACACAAGCTGCAAACTTGAAGAAGTTATACTATCCGGAATGGAGCCTGTTAACTGATTGTTGGACAAGTCCCTGCCGTATAAATTACAAATGAAACACGTAAAATATCAAATAAATTACATCATAGTATTTTTACAAATTATACTTTGTTCAAATAGTGGCTCCATAATTTACATATGCAAGAAAGACATACAGAATGTGGATATATTATATATAATTATATATCCATTTTGGTCTTCCATTTATAAATGAATGAAAAATCAAATGGATCAGTCAATTCATATTATGCCATGAACTTTTGCTTTAAAATGACATCAAACTGATTCCAAAAGAATGATATAGTACTTAATTATCAACTGAAGACAAATATAAAAATTCTAGTAAATGGATGACTGATGTCGTGTGGCATATACCTCATAAAATAACATAATGGACATTTTTAACTTCAGTATATATAGTATAATGGGAAGAGTAAATGAAAGAAATATCATATGAAATATAAATTTTCAGTGTATGAAGAGACCGATGAAGCATTTTATGAACTAATCAAATCAAGGACTCTAATCAGTTGGGATTTGTGAAGCATTTTGCATATCATCTAAGAGAACCCTGAACTTACAGGTGTATCAGGGATTTTTGACCGAGGCCAGACGGTACTTCACCCACCAACAAATTAGAACTCAAGTTCCTGTAAAATTAAAATAGAAATTAGTGGATAATAGAAACCAATATAAATGCGGCTGAAGTTTGTCTATGAAAACACATGATGAATACATAATCTTAATGAATTACAAGCTACTACATATGTATATCGGCATCATGATCCAAAATTGAGGTCAACATGAATGGCATTGTGCCGAGAAACATTACTATAAGGAGGTCTAATGGTTATTAAGAATTGAAACAAATCGCGAATATTGTTCATTCCTCAATTATAATGCAGAAAGTGATGATTCTGTTAATACAATTAACCATATCAAAATGTAACCACTGGAGCCATCATAATGAAAGAACAAGTCTGATTGAAAGCATAAAAACCTTATCATTTGAAAATTGATATAATTCATTCTCTTCTGGTTATTGTAGTAAAAACTTGTAAGTGAACTTAGAATTGTATGAGTTTATGATTATAGCAAGGCATATCAAGTTGACTCATTCAGAGTCACACAAACACGTATCACGAGTCTAAAAAAAAGTGTTAAGAGTCTGATATGAAGGTCAAGTTCTGTCACCAAATTTTCCAAAGTGACTGTGTTGTTGCTGCTCATCTTCCCTTACTAATGCACTGTTTCAACGCCAAAGAAAACACAACTCATGATACCCCAAAGAAAACACAACTCATGATCAAACCCTCGCCCCCGAGAACCAGCAAACCACACGACCAAAGTGATATCTGTCCAGCAGATTCATTCATAAACCCAGCTGCATGACAAAATCATTTTCAGAAAATATGAGTCATGACCCAGCAATTCCAGGCAGTGATTCACAAAGGACGAAATGTGTTGTCTGCAAACGCAGGTCATAACTCTCAAATGAAGGCTGAATGATCAATTTTTTCTCTGCAATCTGATCTGTTATAGTGTTTCATGCGCTCAAGTTTTAAAGATAACCAAGTATTATGTGTTCTGTTTCATTTCGACTTCCAAGTGTTCTGCTTGTGCTCCAGTCGTAGTTCTGTTGTGTTCAATGCATTTTCACACTCCCTGATCTGTTATGTTTGTTGCATGGGGATGATAATCAAAACAATTGAGCAATGTCCTGTTGTTTGTGTATCTTCCTTGCTATTGAGTTTCAAATTGTTCTCGTCCCCATTACAGAATGTCTCAGTAAGTTCTGTTTGTGTATGTTCTTTCAATTCATGTGCTTCAATTCTATTTTCACTTGCCGTTGGAAGGTTTATGTGCCTGAGCATGTGAAAGGATAAAGACTACCATGTTGTTCTTTGATATGGAATATTTTCCTAATGAAACACCCTTTTAAAAATTATTTTTGGTACTAGGTGAACTCTTATGAGCTTATGGAAATTCTATGAATACTCTCAAGTTCAAAACCTTAGTTCATATAGAAGAAACTGAAATACAAAATAATAATGGCAAACTAGGACTACTGCAAGAACATAAAAAACACAGCGAAATTCAAATCAAGGGGAAATGTTATAGACCTTGACTAATAAGCATACAACCACACATATTACTACATGTTAACCTCAAAACATCTAACAATGAGAAAGATTACAAGCATATGTTAACATTTTGGCTACTGATACTTACAGGCTTACCAAGTCCGACAAAAGATTAATCTGGTCACTTATGAACCCTTTCAAACCTTGACTGCCCAAATCTCTGGAATGAAAATTGATATAAAGTCAAGGCTTAGGAGATGAAAATAAATTAAAAAAGTTGTTGTCTGAACAAGAATTTTTTTTTGCAATTTCCACCTTTTTATTTATTTATTTATTTACTTATGTTTCAAAATTTCAAATATGCATTTGTGGAATGGAAAATAAACCCATATTCAATACCTACCAAAGCTTTTTAGGAAAAAAGAGAGCAGCTGATAGGTTGATTGCAGAATAGGAAAATAATATTTGTAGTTTTGTAATAAAAAAGAATAAGAACCATTTCTGATATGACAACAAGATATCACGGGTCTTTTAGATTCACCCACAATCTGTAAATTTAGCACATGGGACCTACCCAACAATTAGCCTTACACATAAAAAAGTTTAGCAATTATTAAGAGACTTTTAAGTGAGATTCCCACCATACATAGCACTACTAATCATCTTAACAAACCAATTACAAGCTCAATTGCGTAACTAAGCAGAATTAATGCAAAGGAAAACTTACATTTGACTTATGACAAGAGCAGTGTTATCCTTACTCATACGACAGGTAACTCCCTCCCAAGCATCCCAATTAGTAGGTGCACAAGGATCACCATTCCAACCCATTCTTTCAGGAACCCTAAGTGAATCCTTCAAAGCTTTCATTGCAATCACTGCACCCAAAAATTTAAATTGAAGGAACAAAAATTATTACCCAAAAAATATAAAGAATCGGTAACTATATTTGTACAAAATTCATAATCATGTTTCCCTTACAAAAATTCCCATTTCTATTAACAAACAAATTGATGACATCAATTCAAAAATCACACCTACAAACCATTATTATCAAGTTACCAAAAGAAGAAATCAAAAATCAAAAATCAAGAATAATTTTAAGCAACAAAGTATCCAAATTTGCATAAAACATATAGAAAAAGTAAACAACAATTCCTTTCCTTTCCAAATATAATCATTCAACAAACCTTGTTGAGGAACAGTAGAAGGGTCACCAGGAACCAAAGCATAATTCTCAATCCCACAAACTATGGGTGCACCAACAACCCCAACAAGCTTCACACTCAACGAACTGCTACTCAAATTCTTCACTGTATGATGCCAAGTAAACGCAGCTAAACCCCCAACTTGTTTGTAAATATCTACTCTTGTCAAATTATCACCATTGATGAACACATCAAACACCCTCTCCCCCGCTTTCCTTACTCGATCTTCGATCTCCGCGAAATGCAGCCATACAAGATAATCCAGCTTCGCATCCACGTTCAATTCATACTCCAACACTCCACCACCTTCCTCTGCAGTCTCCGCTGTAGTTGCCGCCGTCTGGTAAAGCTTCGCCGGGAAGTAATTCGGTTTCTGATCAGTTCCTGCAATGTTTCTCCTTGTAGAAACCGCAACTACCTTGTTCCGTCCTGAACCCGAACCGGTGGTTCGGTAGTCTGAATCGGACTGCCAAGACCTTCCAAACCGGTCATCATCATTGGTGAAACCCGGACCCCACTGATTCGAACCGCATGAGACTCTACCATAGTTAACAAGTACGGTATCATTGTTACCAATAGAAGCAGAATCGTAAGAAGCGGAATCAACGGCGAAAAGCTCGATGGAAGAAACAACGGGAGGATCGGTGGCGAAGCTGTAGAAGCAGATTAGAACATCTTCTTGTTCTCTGAACGAAGCGAATAAGTCGGAGTAAGCCCCGTCACGAGCAAGGTTTTGAGGCCATGGAGAACGCCAGGAGAAGACGACAGTACCGCTGACGGAGACGTCGAAGGAAGGAGGATGTGACTTGCCGTCGTAGTTGTCGTAGACGACGAAGGTGCGAATGAGGTAGCGTGAGGAGGAGGTGGAGGAAGGGACGGAGTAGCAGTTTTTTTTGCCGGAGGAGATAGGGAAGAAGCGGAGAGTTTTTTCGTGGTGGTGGTGGAAGTGGAGTGGTTCGGAGACGAAGCCGGTGGAGCCGCCGGTGAAGAAACGGTCGGAGAGCCAGGTTGTGTTGAATGAGTCGGTGGTGTTAGTTGGAGTGCCGCAGTCAATGTGGTAAGAGATACCTGCGAATATTATTAGTTTAGTTAGTTAGAGGATATGAGGAGGAGAGAGAAAGTTTTTAAAGGTTGTTACTTACCGTATGGGAGAGCGGTGGAAGCGGTGGTGAGTATGGAGAAGAAGAGAAAGAGAAAGAGAGTGAGAGGCATTGTGTGTGTGGATTGGGAGTGTGGGTGAAGAGACATAAAGGGTGAGTGTGAAGTGAGTGGGGACCAAGTTGTTAAAGAGAAACTGACAAGTTGGTAATGTAATAAAAATAAAAATGGAAACACGAAGTAGGATAGATAGGAGAGTGTGTTCTGGCGTGAGAAGGGGAGAAGAAATGAATGAAGGAGTGGTAAATGAGTTGTTTTTAGTTACTTTAAGTCTGGTCTACTGTGCACTTGGACACGTGAGTGAATCACGGACGGTGGTATTAGTAAAGGTTTTTTTTTATCACAGTTGAGAATATAATAATTAAGTAGGCAATTCATTCGATTCAACCTTTGTATTTTTGTAAGGGGCAAAGTTCCCGACAAAAAAAACCAGGCAAGAAAAGGAAGAAAAAAAAGACAAAAATATCATGTTAATAGTTTTTTGAGTTTGTTAATTTAATACACAGTTATCTTTTTAAACATTTATTTAGAACTTAAAAACTTAAAAAACTTTAAATAAGTGTATTAAATTAACAACTTAAAGGACCTATTTAAAACTAAAAAAACTTAAAAAAAACTTATTTGAAACTTAAAAAACATAAAGGATTAACCCGATATTTTTGTCAAAATTAAAGGATCAAAATAGGTATTTGGCAAAAAAAACTAAAAGACTACACTAATTAATATTTTTCACCATGCAAATAGGTGGCTTCACAAAACACTTTGATTCAGTTTTAAGTAAAGGTCTTGCTAACAAGTGTTCTCGATACACTTTTTAAGAATTCTAAAATAAGAAATTATTCTATAAAAAAAGTTAAATATTTTAATTTCTAACGCATTGATTACACAAATTTTCATAAAAAGTTAATGATTAAATGTCTTAAAGAGTGTCACGGGAAAACTTGTTAGCATTTCCCTTCCTTGTTTAAATTGATCAAAAATATTCAAATTAGTGTGGGTTTGATTTGCACATTTTTGGAATAAAGTCCAAACCAATAAATGACGGGTTGGTTTATGTAACACCCATATAGAGATTGTCTAGGATCTCTTACGAGCATTAAAATTTTGTACTGAATACATTAAATACAATACAGAAAGTTTACATTCAAATAATACACAACTTGAGTCATTAGTACGAACGGAAACCGATACAACATATTATTGATAATTTACATCATTTACATCAACTGAATACAAATATCCATAAACCAAGTAGTCAGCACAATCAATCCAAAACATGTTCTTTACCTTTGCGTCGTGCTACCTGAGAACCTGCACCAGAAGGAAAGGGATGAGACATAATGTCTCAGTGAGCTCCGGCCCTACCTACTGTTGGCAACCACGGGGGTAACCTAGGGTCGCCGTGCCTACTCTTGGCAATCTCGGGGATTCCTACGATCGCCGTCATTCTTTACATACTTCGCGATCAGGGGAAAACTAGGATCGTTGCATGTCTTTATTTTATGCATTCATATTATATCCTTAAGCTTAAACTTATACTTAGTGATATTGGGAAAGTCTATGATCACTTTCTGATGTCTGATGACTACTAGTCTTATCTCTTAGTATATAATATATATATATACATATTCATCTTTCATTACATTAAGTTAGAAGTTAGCGTTGAACAAACAATAATTATCTGAGTTCATTTTACGGAGTGCATCCGGGTGGAGTAACCCCGAAGTACATCTCCCTTCTTACCGGTGAAATTCCTATCATATCAGGCTAACACCAGACTCCTCTTTCTTTTGTGTGGCTGCCCTCGCGAGCGGTTACTTCACCGTCCCAGCTGCCATTTAAGGCGGTACTTCACGGGGACCCCCTGTATTCTAACTAGCGAGACTACAGGAGACACATTAATTTCTAAACTTAGATGTGTAGCTGCCCTCACGAGCGGTAACTTCACCGTTCCGGCTGCCAGTTAAGGCGGTACTTCACAGGAACCCCTTGTATACTAACTAAAGAACATACAAGAGACACATCAAGCCCTTTTATAATTTATTCTCATTCTTTAAAAATAATAAATCTTGAATACTTAACCTATAAAAGGTTCTGAATTGGGTACTGAATCTTCCTTGTGCTTGCACACAATTAATTGAGTGCATGGAATTACTTAATAAGGGATAAACCCCAAACTAGCTCCTTAACTTCTCTTTAATAATTATAAATCAAGATATTCATCTCTCATTAATATGCCTATCCTTATCCTGTATTAGTCCTTGTAAGTTCATAAATATTCTTGCCCTATTGCATATCAACGATCATAGCATGGCTCAGTTGTTTAAAATAAAAATGCCATACTGGGTGGTTTCGCTCTGCGACCCCTAGACTTCGCTTTGCGAAGTTCTGCGTCTGGAGCTTCGCAGAGCGTGGAAAACTTCGCACTGCGAACTCAGCGTCTGAACATTTCGCACTGCAAAGGTCTAGGCGTTGGATAGGCAGTGGCTGGGTTCAGCTACTTCGCACTGCGACCCTGGCGTCGCTCTGCGACTGTAGCAGAACCCAGAAATTTTCTGGAAAAATCATGTTTTCAATTTTGAAACTTAAACCCACTGCCTAGTGATCTTTGATAGCACAACAGGGACTCATTTTAATACTAAAAAACATACTGAACACAAGAAATAAACAGGATCAATGTAGGATTAAAATTGGGGCAACTAACTAGTAATTCCTTAATAACTTATAAATTTAGTTGTAATTCTCACTCATAGTGGGTTCTAAAACCCTGTGGAGCTCACCTCAGAACTGGTTTGGTGCTGGTTAAGCTTATCTTCAAAACCCTAACTTGCTAACTTGATCTTTCTTGCTTTTCCCTTAACTTCTTCTTGTTCCAACTCCTTAAACTAAGTTTTCTAGCCAATATTCCACAAGTTTTGGATGATGATTGGAAGGATGGTGGTGTTGTTGATGATGGCCGAAAATTGGAGAGAGAGGGAAGAGAGAATCAGCTGGTTTTAGAGAGAGAAAGGATGAGGGAATATGAGAAATATCTCATATTTTTCCTTATTTAAATTCTTCTCTTCCAAAATTTACATGTTTGCCACTACTTATTCTTTAATCCTCAAACATCAATTAAAATTACGTCTGAGCGGAATATTACAGTTTAAGTTGGATTGATCGGGTCAACACTATAAAATGAAAGTAACAAACTATTTTGAGTGAATTACACTCATTTTCCCTCAAATTTGTTTGAATTACATTCTCCTCTCTTCTTATGTTCAAATATACATTTTTCTGTCCTCTTATTCGAAACACATTATAAAACATTACACACTTCTCTCCTGTGTTAAAATATACGCTTTACTCTCTTTCCACTATTCACTCTTCACTAAACCCTCAACTCTCGGCACTCCCAACTAACTCACTCATGCTATAAATATGAGGTGACATGTCATCATAATTCATTCACTTCTTCTACCCATATCGTCAGTTTACAAGAGAATTGTGTAACTTTGATTCCCTAATCACTTAGAGATATGTAGGATCAGGCATCCTCCTTGTCGAGCTATAATGAAAATACATGACCTTATGGCTCACCACCGACAAGGTTCCCTTCAGCCAGAAGCTCATCTCACTGCAACGTGGGAGGGGATTGAAGCTCTTGTACTCGGCACGAGTAATGTTTAAGATAGTTTGCGTCAAGTATTTAGTCATCAGAAACATATTAACAAAGAAGAAATCTTAATATGGTTCCTTTCAAAAGAAGAAAGGCTAACTATAACAACAATTTGAATGAAGATTAAAAATAGGTAAATATGTCTCATAACGTTGACCTAATTCCTCAAGGGAGATCTAATTTCTCTTTAGCCGCTAGTCTATTGGAACTAACTTTCGCATTTATTTTTGCATTCATATGTATTTCTTTACTTTCTGCATTCATCTGCATCTTCATCTGTTCAATTGTTTCAACCGTTCAATTATTTCAATGGTGTATATAAAGGCAATTTAATTTGGGTTGTTTTTATTTTATTTTATGTACCTCCGATGCAGCATAATGAAATATGTACACCCAAGCTTCTTTTGTTGACCTTTTTCCTAATAATATATTTAATAGTCACCATCCTTTCTTAAGTTTACCATGATAATTTAGAAATATGGATTTGATATTTGTTTTGACATATTTGATATAGGAAAATGCTAAAGCACACTCTTCAATAATATAAATGGAAGACAGTTTTGCATTGAAACCCTAGGTAAACCCTAAGCACACTCTTCAATTTTGTTCTGCTTTCATGCCTGGCGGGAAAACCCTAGGGTTAAAAACTGAGTGAATGAAGTTTTTGCCCTTCATGTGTGCTTGGGCGGGAAAACCATGTTTGTAATATGCACTACTAGAAAACTGCTATTTAGTGACCTTATTAGAGACCAAAATAAATCGGTCACTCTAGAGACTGATTTAGAGACTGAACCCGGGAGATAATTAGTAAAGGATTTGTTGGTCTCTAAATCAGTCGCAAAATTATTTCAGTGGTTTAATATTAATTTTTTTTCCTCCTCTCATTTAGTTTTCCTTCCACGTTTCACACACTTTCTCAAATTAGGTTTTGTCTCAAACAACTTCTCAAGCCAGATCCGCCTCCACTCTTCTTTCACCACCGTCTCAAACACAGAGCCGCCTCCACTCTTCTTTCACCACCGTCTAACAGCTTCTCAAGCCAGATCCGGCCACAATGCGACGAGATCGGACAAAAGGAGACACTTTTTGGACTTTCCATTCTTCTGCGCCGTTCCAAAGCACAACACATAGTCGTTCGCCGTAAAACGCCCAACTTCTCTCTTCCTCTACCAGACCCAAACGCGTCGTTCGCCGTAAAACGCCGTCATTCACTCGTGTTACGCCGTCGTTCAACCGTGTTTGATTCTCGTCGTCTTTCACTCATGTTTGATTCTCACCGTCGTTCACTCGTGTTTGATTCTCGCCGTCGTTTGCTTCTTCTTCCTCAGGTTGGTAACTTCTGTTCCATAGCTTTTGGTTTGTGTTTGCTCTGTTCTGTAAATCTTCCTCTACCAGACCCATGCTATTCTGTTTTCTTTGTTTGTACAAACAATCCCCTGTTTCTGTTTCTGTTTCAAATTTCAATACATAGTTACATACTCTATTCTGCTCTCTCTGTTTCTGTTTCAATATGTGAATTGTTACACCAACACTGTGAATTGTTTCAATTTCAATATGTTCAAACTTGAAGATGGTGCGTTTGTTTTTTTGTAATGCTCGCTTCAGGATGTATATATCATCTTAATTTTATGTTTTCAAGTTAGACATTCTGTAAGTCTCTGTTAAGATTACTTTCCAAGTAAAACATTGGAGTTTTTCAATTGAATAATGTAATTGGTTTCCAACATACAGAAGGTCCCTTGTCCTGTTTTTTTTTTGGCGGAAAAACTTGAGATTTTTTAAGTTAATTTATAGAGTAAATTAACGAGGGGCTGTCACAATAGTTTCGAAGTATCGAAATTACAAAAACATACCTAAATGTCTTTTGTTAGTCATTTTGGTCCTCAAGTGTGACATGTGCTAGTTAGAATCGCACTTGAATGCGTATCGTGTTAGTCAATTTGGTCCATAAAATAAAATTACAAATAACGATAGGAATATTGATATCAACGCTGCTTTGTTGTTTAAACGGGGTTTCTTCATATGTACTGAGTTCCAGACCAATCTTGTGCCGTATCCTCGTATTCATTTCATGCTTTCGTCATATGCACCTGTTATCTCTGCTGCTAAGGCTTATCATGAGCAGCTATCTGTGCCAGAAATTACCAATGATGTGTTTGAGCCTGCTAGTATGATGGCTAAGTGTGATCCAAGGCATGGGAAATATATGGCTTGCTGTTCGATGTACCGTGGTGATGTTGTTCCAAAGGATGTCAATGCTGCTGTTGGCACCATCAAAACAAAGAGGACTGTTCAATTTGTTGACTGGTAACGACTCTTTCTATAAACTAATTGTAAAATGTTTGTGTTGTCTTGCATTGCATGTTTTGGTTTGTTTAGATTAGAATTATCAGTAGCAGCATATTTATAAGGATAGATCATTTGGAAGATAGTCTAATAATTAGAGGTTGAAAATCTATAGCAACTAATAATAATGATTTGAAATAATCAAAATGGTTTGACTTGTTACTATTACTTAATGTGATTTGTGTAACTAATTCCATTTTCTAGATAAATTTGTATGATTTGTGTTGTTTTTCAACTCAACAAGATTGCTCTTTTGGTGTGATAATCTCTGTAACGTTGCTCATGTTATAATGTATGACAGGTGCCCAACTGGATTTAAATGTGGTATCAACTACCAGCCTCCTTCAGTTGTGCCTGGCGGTGACCTTGCTAAGGTGCAAAGAGCTGTTTGTATGATCAGTAACAACACTGCTGTTGCGGAGGTCTTCTCCCGCATTGATCACAAGTTCGATCTGATGTATGCCAAGATAGCCTTTGTCCACTGGTTTACAGCACAACTATGCATTTAGAATTGTTAATGTCAAATGTACATTATCTTTTGTTCATGCCTACTGTGTCTGTTCCTACAACATTTTTGCTTTGATTATCACAATATTAATGGTCTACAATATGCGGTCTCTTTTTTAGCAACCCTTTATTTGGGAAACAGGTCATAAAAATCCATTTTGTTTAGATAGCCAGGGTGTCATCAAAATCCATTTTCTAGGTCTAATGTTGGTTTAGATTGCGGTGTCGTGGAATCTTGTTATTGATGGGTTATAGAGAATGAATAAGCCTTTAAAAGCATTGGTTTTGTTTAGAAAAGTGAGTGAAGTTTATGGCATATAGCCATATGAAGTAAAATTGGAAAAACTAGACCAACTGTGGCTTCAAAACACATCACTCATTTAGAAACGGAAAGGTAGTTGCTTCATAGTCCTTGTCAACAAATGTATGTTTCCAATGAAGTTAGTTGTTCGTTGTTGGGAGTTGTGAATGTTTTTGTTTTTCAACTAGTATAGATATGAGGGAGCAATGAGGTGTAATATCTTGTCATGTGTTATTTGGAAAAAATCTGTCTTAAGGTAAATAGATAGATTGAAATTTGGATTTTATTTAGCCCCTTTCATTTGTTTTGTAGATGTCCGGCAAAGACCTTTTGGTTGCTATATTCGTGCTCGCATTTTGCAATGAAATGAACAGGTTCCTTTTCTTTTTCACTCTGTATGAACCGATATTTGGTAACATGCATGGTGTATTTCCAATTTGGTCCATTAAGATATATCTCTACTAAGCTTTCTTATTTTTCTTTAAGCAATGCTATAGGTTTTTTCCATTAACACATGTTCAGCTATCTAATCTTGGAAAAACGAGAGACTTTTGTATGCTAGCCGTTGATTCCAGGTGATGCTTCTTTTTCTAGTCAAAATAGTTTCTTGGAAAACATTCATATTATCTTTCTTGTTATCCCTCATTTGTGTGTTTTATTGCAGCCAGTGAATATGAAGAACAACTGGCTCTATTTTATGTGTCAATGACTGGCAGTGATATCATTGATAAGGTCCAAACTACACCTTTTTGCACTTTAAAAAGGCGGCATGTTGGTGTGTTTGAAATATGCATATATCAGTAAGATATGATTGTTTCTAGTGGTATAGGACAATGGTTAGGAAACTAAACATGCATATAGGACACCATTTTTGTGGTTAACTTTATGGTTCAGCTAATGATTTTTGTTATAAAAAGTATTGACCTTTCTTTTACTTATTCATGGTTTGCTATACCTGTAGCAGTAACAGTATTGATTATATACTATTTTGTATTTTCTTATTTTTTTTTCTTACTTTTCATTAATTTATTCTTTTTTTGAAGAAATATATGTATGTTATCTTTTCTGCTCAATTCCAGAAAATAATACACCCTTTTGATAGTGGAGAGACAGAACTTGCTTCCATAAACATGAAGAGTACCAACATCTGTGGTACTATTTGGAGCATGTGCTTTATTTCACTAGATTTCAGGCAAACAAGCAAGGAGAAGAATCCTCTATTAGCAATTATTCTACATAGGTAAGATGATTCACTTATCTGACCATTGTCAAGAGTTTATTCTGAGTCTTGAAGATAGTTCTATCTTATAAACTAGCTTTTGTTTCTATCATCTTTGTCGTGATTGTAAGTCTTGAATTTTTCTAGTTTAAGAGATAACAAGTTAACCCGTGTCCCATTAATAAGCAACATTGCTTCACTTACCATGTTCACTTATCATTCTCCACTACCAATGTACCTTTAAGCGTTAAAGTTTTACTGTTGTCACTAATAATAGGTGATTTTATCACCAATTTATTTCTTTGAAGGTCAAATATCTCGAGACATTCAAAACTAATACTTTTAAAATTAAACTATTGCCACCACTTAGTTCATTATAAAGTATACCTTGCATTAAACTTCAAAGTGATACCTATGCCTAAAATATGTCCAAGCTTATTTGGAGGTTACTGTCTACCAGATTGATGCATGGTTTATATGTCTTAGCATGATAGAAAGTTTCCTTCACTAGTACAATACCACTCATCTATGATAATATTCTTTGTTGTTCCTCTGTTGATCTTCTTCCGGTGATGGTTTGAATATTTCAGGAGTCTAGTGCAGAATTCGTTTTAGATTCAAGGAGCTCCTTTTGACTTCGATGTGTGATGTTGGTGAATCTTCGTTGATACAAGAGCATTTTTCTCAGCCATTGGTGTTTCTGCCATTATAAGTGATTTTGGAATTTAGTATATTTTCTTTCTAGTTGTAGGTCAGTTCCATTTTGTGCTATGACATAGGTGTTGTATAGCATGCTATTTGTTTCTTTTTGGCTTTAACTTGCAACAACTATGTACTATGTGTTGATGACACCATGTTACCTTAATCAGCTTATTAATAAATTTGTCCTTGCCTTTAAAAAGAAAATTGATGTTTAAATGTTTTTGGTGTGTATGATATATCTGAGAGATATTAAATATGATTTAAAAGTAGTTTCAATCTATTGGTCCATTATTGAAGAATGTTATTTTTTTTTACAAAAAAACCTGGATTTAGAGACCGAAATAGTGACCTATTGGTACAAAAATTCAGTTCAAAACAGTTACTAAATCAGTTGTAAAGTCGGTTGCAAAATCAGTCACAAAATGCATCCGCAAAATCAGTCTCAAAATCGGTCTCTAAATTCTGTCACAGATACAGTCGCTAAATATCAGTCGCTGTATCAGTCACAAGGAATCAGCGACCAGCATATTAGCAACTCTTATTTTTGGTCACTATTTCGGTCACTAAACCTATTAGTGACCGATTTTGATGATGTAGAGACCGAATTTTCGGTCTCTAAATGGTGTGTTTCTAGTAGTGTATGGTATAATGAGTGCTATACCTTCCTAGGCATCGTAGGCTGAGCAAATCTCATTATTAATTAAATCTTATGTTGGAGTGTTGAGGAAGAAAGCCACGACTAAGTTACCATGCATTCTTGCTATTTAAGTGAATGCTCAAGTGATTTTTCTCCAACTTTTTGCTCCCATTACCTCCCATTTATCTCCACTCTTTTTCCTCCCATTATCAATCCTCCAGTTCACGATAACATGTCTGGTTTGGAGAATTTCAGCATGTATTCGAAAGACCGACAATCCGCTGCTGCAGTTATGGATATTAAAGGTATTTTCTGTGTTGTCGACTACGTTTTTTTATGTCTGTTTCTTCGTATGAGTCATGTGCATGTGTTGTGGTCTTCAGGTTGCTCCCTTTGTTATATTGCGTGATCCAAACCACAATGAGTTCGAGGTTGTTGTTGCTAAGAAAGACGGGAAAGTCTACTTCACTGATGGGTGGGGTGTTTTGAGAAACTACTATGGGATTCTGGGTGGTGGTTGGGTTACCATTGTTTATGCGAATCGACACCTTTTTCTCATTGAGTTGAGGAATCTGCATGGAGAGGAAGTGGCTTATCCCCTCAACAATCCTCCAACAAAAACGATGTTGCAGAATCAGAATGCAATAGATTACAGAAACTCTTTTATTCCCTATGGCTCTGCTTCTCCTTCTCTTCCTTCCACGTTCCATCACACAATTGTCATGGAGTTAACTGCGCCTGATGCAACTACTAGGGTGTTGGTGAGTGTTAGGATGTTTTGTTTTCTCAGTTTGGAGTAATTTTTGGTTACGATACTTCTATGGATTTATGTTTGTTTTTGTGATCAAACAGAAGCTGGGCTGGCTTGGATTCTGTCAAAATGCATTGCCTGCTGAAAAAACAGAGCTAACTCTGATTGATTATATGGGGTATACGTGGAAATTGATCATGGACTTCTGCCACGATGAACGTCTGTCATGTGTGTTTTCTGGTGAGTGGCAGGCACTGTGCAATGCCTGTAGGTTTGTTGAAGGTGACAAAATCAAATTAGGCGTGATGGAGGCGGCCAACAATAAGGTTTTGTATCTGTGCGCCCAACATATGTTTGTGCTCAGGACAAATATGCCCCCTTCTGCAAGGGCCCGTCCGCAAGGTCCATCCTATCGGTTTGATCAATATTTCTGGAAGAATTGAGTTAGCGACCTTGGTCGCTGTTTCTGCTATGTTGTTGTGTCCATGTTTTCATGTATGGTTGTAATATATGTATGTGTTGTTGTTGTCATGTTATCCTTTCTCTTTCTCAAGTTGATGCAGTACTGAGTATCTAATGTAATGTGTGCTTTTCTTTTGTGGATGAAGTAATGTAATGGTATTGGTTCCTAATTAATGTACTTTCGTTTTGAATTCACGTGTTAATGTATCGTTTTTGTTATGGGGTTGCCTATGGTTTTATCCGCTTATTTTTCCCTTTCGTGATTGTCATCGTAATAAATTGTTAATGGAACCCATTACATTCATGTTCTCCAATCGTGCTAATAGGTATAAGGGCATATGTGATTGTAAGGGACTTTTTTCTTTGCACCACCACTAAATCTGGACCAATGCATGCTTTTTATTAATTACTTTAAATGTGGTATACTAACGTTAGATGTAATGTATTCGACGTGGAAATATTTGGGGGTGGCAATGTGTAGACATGGAATAACTTTCATGGGATGCATGGGTTTTGAGGCTTGGATATTGCAGATACGTGTGCAGTCATATATTCTATGAATGAAGTTCTATGTTGCACCTTATGGTGAGAATGCCTCAAATGATGCCTTCAAAAAGATTACTGCTTATTAAAGGTTGTTTGTGCTGTTTATTTGGCATGTGTTTTTTATCCAATGAAAACGTGGTATGATGGTGGAGTTATTTTGGCCATGCCAACTATTAGCTTTATTACCCTATCACATTGGAGGCACAACTAATTAATGTGTCTCATAGAGGACAGAGAGATAACTACCAGAGATATTAATTATATGCCATTTTGTATTCTCAATACATGTAGATTTTAAGGCTTCTCTATGGGAATTGTATCTGAAATCAAAGATCTTGGCATTTGTGTGGTGATGTCTTCAGATTGGCCAACGTGTTTTGATCCCAACTGCTGTTGTGTATTACTGGTATGACAAGTGGTGAGATTTTCTGGGCAGGGATGGCTTTCTGCTGAGCACGTGTGGGATTGGCCCAATAAAAAACAAATCTGGTAATCATTGGCTCTGATCCTACACAAGCATGCTCAAAGGTTGAGTTCAATGGGGGTCTATACGTGGCATGCCCTGCTATGAGTGCATTGTCTGCCAATCTATGGTTCATATCCAAAGTTTGGATGCTCAAGGTGATTTGTGTATTATTCGAGTAGGGCTTTTGCTTCAAACAATTTCTCTTTGCATATTTAACTCACTCTTCTTATGTATACGTTATCCACTAAATGCACCTGCAATAATTCATGCCAGACTTGCTTTCCTTGAAACACGTTACTTTCTTAGTTTCCCTGATATAAAAGTACCAAAGACATCCATCTTCAATATACGCTTGAAGGCTTCTTTTTCCAGCATTTGACTATGTCCAATGTAGAAAACATTGTTTTGACAAGCAACACCTTAGAAGCTGCGGAGGGAGTCCTCTCTTTGTCAGGTTTTGTATTATTGCCATGTCCATGTTTGTCTCACATCATGCTCCTGATGTATTTTGTGATTATTGAAACGTGACAGAACCTTCATTTTGTTAACAGGTCCTGGGTGTGGATCTGGTCATGATTCAAGTCAAGTGGCAATGCCCAAAACATACCTCTTGGAATTTGATACCATGACTGTGAGTTTTGGTTTTTTTTTTTTAAGAAATGTTCGGTGTTTGGTATCGTTTTTATTATAGTGTCGAACATAACCATGTGCGCATTTTATTTTCCAGCCAATGGGGAGGTTGCCTACTTGCTTTGTGAAGGAATGTGGAGAAAATGTTGAGGAGTATGTTATGTTACGCGATCCAAAGAACAATGAGATTGAGGTCTGTGTGCAAAAGAGAGGCAGCAAGGTTTATTTGAGGAATGGTTGGTATGGTCTGAAGGATTTATATCAGATTTAGCTTGGTGCATGGATGGACCTTACCTATGACAGTCCAAATCTTATGACCATTACTTTGAAGAATAGATTCGATGAGGAGATCACGTATCCTGATTACAACCCTCCCATAATTTCCAAGCTCGATCGTCGTGATTATGGAGGCAATGCGGTGGCTTTCCATTCTACGTCAACGGTTGTGCTTAGTTATTCTAATGTTAACTCTGGGATTTTGGTATGGTCTAATAATCTCTCATTATTATTTTGAGTATATATGTTTGTTTGCCTTTTTTGAGGTTTTAATTGTAGTCAGTGATGTGGTTTGTTGTTTGTTGTGCAATAGATTGTGTCGTGGTTTGGATTTTGTCAACAGACATTGCCTGCGACGAACACTGACCTCATTGTCATTGATTACCTGGGATTTGCCTGGAAGTGTAGTCTGAAGTTTTTTCAGCGCGAGAAGTCTCTTGCGTGTAGAATTGGAGGTGAATGGGGAGCGATATGCAAGGCGCGCAGGTTTGTCGAAGGTCGTCGGATCGACCTAGTTGTAATTAAGGAGAAGGATAATGATGTACTGTACCTGAAATATATTCATGTGCCCTGCATGCACAGAGAATTGATTCAGGATATGGATCCTGAATTCATTTTGCAGTGTGATGCATCTGTATTCTCTTTTAGAAGTTTCATATTGTTTATGAGGATTTTTTAGTGTTATGTATTTTCCATATCATGTGTTTTGTATTCTTTGTGTGGTTAATGTTGTGTGCCTCTTATCGGCAGACATTGGTGGCAACCTTGATCCGGTACGAAGGGACCTGTCGAAGCTGAGAACATACCATGTTGAGTTTGAGATAGAGACTGTAAGTGATTTTGCTTTGTGTTATCTCAATATAAATAGAATTTGTGTGAAGTTGTGTGTATGTGATACTGCCTAATTATGCGTCGGTTAACCGATTGTTGTCGTTTACCAATGTCTCTGATTAATTTTATACAACTTTATTCTATAATGAAGCTTTAACGATTGAGCGTTGATGGGAGCACCCAACCATTGGTTTATAAATATGCAATGTGGTTACTTCAAGCACAAGCAATTGGTGCGGCTTATTTATATATGTTAGTTTCTCTTTGTTGGTTTGTTGTAGAGTTAGGCGAGCGTGTCACCTTCTTATTGGTTTTTCATAGTTCAGACGCACCGTAAATGTTTGGTTCTACACGTACATTCGAGTTGGTTTAATCTCAAGTAATTGGTATACTGTATTTATGGCTGGTGGTTTATGTTCGTTAAAATTGTTGTGCAATCAGAGCGCATCTTATTTGTATCTTTGTGGAGTTTTGTTTTCCGCTCTTTCTGATGATTTAAACAGTTCTATCTTACTCAACAATGCAATCATTGAATGTTCATTACTTGCTTTCAGTTGCTACACAGTATGGTTTTTTCTATTGTGTTTGTATAATGTATTCATATGCGTTGTGACATGCTCTTCGCTTATTTCGCAGCCGAAGGCAAGGCTGCCCTCATGTTTTGCAAAAGAACTTGGCGTCCAAATCGATGACCACATTATACTGCGTGATCCAAACAACAACATTACTGTTGTCGAGGTTGACAAAAAGAATGGGAAGGTCTACTTCAGGCAGGGGTGGTTTAGGTTGAAGGATATCTACAACATTGAACTTGGTGCATGGATAAGTTTAACATATGCAGGACCTAACATGTTGCTCATGACCATCAAAGACAGAGCTCGAGTCGAAATACTCTACCCTGCAGCTACTTCTCTTACTGTCCCACGGTTCATTACTTCGACCGGTGAAGTTAGTGTGGTGCATTTCTTCCGCACAACTGTTAAGATCTTGACATCGGCTGATGTCTTATCTGGCTTTTTGGTATGCAATGTTGACCTCTTTTGTTAATGTCAATTTGAATTTAGGTTTTTTCAGTGTAAAGTCGTTTTATTTTGTGTTCGTTCCTGCAAACAGACCCTGCCTTGGTACGGCTTCTGCCAGAAATCATTGCCGACGAAGGAAACTACCATAACTATAATTGGCCTCAATGGGTATCCCTGAAGTGTGATCTGTCGTTTGGTGTGGCGAACAATACGCCGTTTTGCAGAATAGGAGGTGACTGGAAACTGATATGCACAGCTCAGAGATTGGTTGCAGGTCATGCGGTGAAGTTTGTTGTTGCTCATGACAGAGACAATACAGTCCTTGGTTTTAGGCATATACATCTACAGTGCACTCATGCGCACTATGTGAAGCCTGCGAGTACCCCCAATGGGAGATATGTTTATCAAATCAACCATTATCTCAAGCACTGCAGGTCAAAGCATAGAATTGTGTAGTCGTTGGCGTGGACAATATTTTGCTTTTCAATGTTCGTTGTGTCTTTTATCTACTCTCTTGGTTGGTTACTTTTTTTTTGGATGCCTTTCGCATGTTGAACTTTTGTGGCTCTTTTTGATATTTGATGGCCACTGATGTAATGTTTATATTTTTGTAATGGTGACTATTATGGATTGCAATTTTTTTCAATGGGGCCCTTCTTTGTTTAATGCGCTTCCAATTTAAGTGAGTTATTGAGTAACTATTTTTAAACGACCTCCAACTTCTGTCTGTGAGTGCTATATTATGATGCAGTTATCTTAGTTTGCATTTCGGTAGGCAAGTTTTTATTTCTTCCATTCACCCGGAGTGTTGCCATTTACGGTTTAATTTCATGTTTCCATATCGGATATGGTTAATTGCTATGTCATGCGAAATGAGGGATAGATGTGCGACTTTCGTCTTTGACACATGACAATGTTGAATTGTAAATCGTAATGTCGGTACGTGGGAGATGTATTTTCTATAGGCGATCTGTATGCGGTATTGTCGGCGACAATGAGACAAAACGTAACGTTCGGTATACATTTACTTCTTTCATTTCGATACGACGGTCTCTCTCTGCATGTTTATGGATTATTCATGACAGTTGTTTTTTCGCAAGTGGTTTTCAACTCAACAAAAGAGATAATGTAACCAATGGATTTATATTCAATATAGGTTGCATGTGAAAAATTGGTTTACCTGATGTCACACGTTACTTGGCTTGTGTTACTTGGGTTGTATGATGTTGGTATGATTCTATGAAACACAGTGAATGGATTGATCAAAGATAATTTGCTTTCCCCTTAATCCACATTACAGGATATCAGTAGATGGTGAGCAGGATTACCCTTCATCATGTAAGGATGCAACATAACGTAAGTATGCAGGATGATCCTTCATCATGGCAGGTTGTGTGTTTAATTATCCTCTAAGCTATCATTGTTTCTTCTCAACCATAGCAACCAATATCAGGGTCAGTCTCTTGGGAGTGTAATTGTGTCCTACCCTACATTACGCAGTGGTCTCAGCAACAGACATCTTCATCATACACTATAGGCATGCCATTTGCATGTATTATACCCTCCTTAACTACCATGCTCAATAGGCTTCATACACGTGTCCGGCGAACAGGTTATCCCAGACATCAGCTGCCATTTTGCTCTCTCACGTACTTAGGCAAGTTCATATATTCATTAAAAGGTGTTTTGTATAATGATGGTCTAGAGGGGGTTAATGCATTTGTTATTGTGCGGTGTCACTGGTTTAACAATACTCATCATTGCATTTTGTCTACAAGTAAAACATATTTTGCACACTTTGTTGGATGACTTAAACAAGCATGTGTTATGCATCAGGTCTCTTAGCCAACTGTATGTGATAACACTGTCATGATTACCCTGCTCTGGTGACCTATGATTGTTTGCGGTGACATAGGTGTTCAACTTATTGTGTTAAGAGGTTGCGAACAAAAAAAAAATCTGGGTTAAAAAAAAATCTCGGTTCAAGTTGTGTTCTGACCACTACGTTACTCACGATATCTTCTTTAAGGCTCCTTATAAATAGAACTCTCTGTGTTTTGAGTGTTGTGTACAAGAGTTTATCAACATGATGTCTAAGAGAGGTAACTGCATCTATCTTCCATTGCTTTCTTTACAGTGTTTATGTTTATTATCTCGCTCCATTCTGGCTAATTATGGCTACTAAATGAATGATACAGCTATGGCTTCAAAGTTGACTCAAATCTCTGAAATTAAGTGTGGGAAGATTGAGTTCAATTTGAAGGCAAGAGTCATCCACCTGTGGAGTGTTCCAGATCGAACAAATCCTGCTGATGAGGGAAGCATCCATATGATGTTGCTGGATGAGAAGGTAATGTCTCCTCGCAAAATGCGAACCTTTTTCCTGTTGGAACAAAATGTATGAACAAGTCTCTTTTGAGTTTTGATGATAACAAAGTGTTAAAAAGAAAATTGGATATGTTAATGCTTGTTCTAAGTGTGCAGGACCATATAATTAATTGTTGTATCTAATGGTGGTTCTGAAAGATCAAGTTAAGAGCAAAAGGAAAATATTGAAGCTTATGGTGCGTCTGAAAGACCAGCGTCTGAAGGTGCGTCTGAAAGATCAGCGTCTGAAGGTGCGTCTGAAGACCAACTTCTGAAGACAGCGTCTGATGAACAGTGCGTCTGAAGGCAGCGTCTGATGATCAGTTTCTGAAGACAGCGTCTGATGAACAGTGCGTCTGACGGCAGCGTCTGATGACCAGCTTCTGAAGACAGCGTCTGATGAACAGTGCGTCTGAAGGCAGTGTTTGAAAGACCAGCTTCTGAAGAATTGCGTCTGAAGACTGGGAGTCTGAGTCTGAGTCTGAGTTTTAAGGAAAAGCAGAAGTCAACATCTGTCACTGTCAACAGTAAAGTACTGTACGGTCAGAACAGCTCTCTGCAACTCTTGCCTCCTGGGATGAAACACGCAGCCAGTTTTTAAGGAAACAATTCAAATTGTATTGCTCTGTTTTCTGAGTTCGCACACAATGTCAGAAACAAATTTAATGTTGGCTGAAGCTTCTATTCCAAACGGCTCTATTTGATGACCTGGCAATCTTCTCAATGGCTCTTTCCTCCTCTATAAAGATCTGAGGATTTGAAGAAGAACTTGTTCAAGACTCTGAAAAACATACTCTGTTTTCAGGAAACGCAATTCTGCCAAATCTGAAAGTCATCAAATAACTTAGAAATTCTTACAAACTTTTTATCTTAGAATTTCTTAAGTATAGAGTCTTAAATCTGTGTTGTATTTTGTGAACACCACTGATAGTATATCAAGTGTTTAACTCAAACATATTCTTTTGTAAATCTGTTTGATTCAAAGTCTCTTACTTAGTGTTTGAGCAAAGAAGTCTCTTACTTTGTGTTTGAGCATAGGAAGTCTCTTACTTAGTGTTTGAGCAAGGAACAAGATAAACTGCTTGTCTCTCTCTCTCTCTCTCTCATTTTCTTTATATCCGCTGCAAAACAACTCTGAAAATAGTTTCAGAATCTGATCAATATCTGATTCTGAACTAACCTAAGTTTTTGAGAAAGAAAAAGCCAACACAATTCAACCCATCTTCTTGTGTTTTTCTCACCTTCAGTTGGTATCAAAGCTCCGGTTCTGATATTCAATCACTTAACAGTGAGCCAGTAAAGATCCTGAGAAAAACATGTCTTCTAGTGGTTCCCCTCCACCCACTCCTGGAGATCACACTTCTGTATCATATGACTATGGTACAAGTGAAAGGAAATCTCGCTCACACCATAAACCTCCTATGTTTATTGGTGATCCTGAGAAATTTTCATGGTGGAAAAGCAAAATGTATAGTCATATCATTGGAATAGATGATAGTCTATGGGACACCATCGAAGATGGTATAACTATACCAGTTGATGAAGAAGGAGTAGATATTAACAGAAGAGGCCTTACTGATGCTGAAAGAAAGATCTATAGAAAACATCACAATGTAAGAGGTATCATTGTGGACTCTCTACCCCACAATGAGTATCTTAAGCTAAGTGATAAATCAACAGCAAAAGCCATCTTCACCTCTCTCTGCTCTAACTATGAAGGTAACTAGAAGGTTAGAGAAGCAAAAGCAAATCTTCTAGTTCAGCAGTATGAGCTGTTCAGAATGAAGGAGGATGAAAATATTGAGACTATGTTCTCAAGATTTCAGACTCTGGTTTCTGGACTTCAGATTCTGAAGAAAAACTATATTACTGCTGATCATGTGAACAAGATCCTCAGAAGTCTGCCATCTAAATGGAGACCCAAAGTGACTGCTGTTGAGGAAGCTAAAGATCTAAATACTTTAAGTATTGAAGATCTTATAAGCTCTCTCAAAGTGCATGAACTGGGACTCAATGAAGATGAATCTGTTAGAAAGTATAAGTCTATAGCACTGAAATCTAAAGGAAAGTCATCAAAAGTTCTAAAAGCTATAGAATCTGATGATGAATCTCCTAAGGGAAATTCTGAAGAAGATTCAGATGCTGAGGAACTTGCAATGCTTTCTAAAAGATTTCAGTACTTAATGAAAAGACAAAGAAGTTCTCTAACAGGAGTAGCAACTTCAAAGGATCTGGTTCCAAGAAGGAAGATCATAAGGGTTGCTACAACTGCAAGAAGACTGGTCATTTCATAGCTGAATCTCCTGAGCTACAAAAGGACAAGTCAAAGGAGAAATCCAAGAAGACCAGCTCTAAATCAAGCAACTTCAAAAACAAGCTCAAGAAAAGTCTTATGGCAACATGGGGTGATCTTGATAATGAATCTGAATCTGATAAGGATGATGAAGAGGAAGCTAACCTGGCTTTAGTGGCAACAATATCTTCTGATACAGAGTTAGGTTCAAACTCTGAAGATGAAGATGAGGTATATTCTGAACTTACTCGTTCTGAACTTATTGAAACAGTTAAGGATCTTATGAACCATCTCAGAAGCAAGTTGAGTCAATTAAAATCTTTGAAAAAGGAACATAATTTGCTGACTGATGAGAATCTCCAACTTCAGAATCACATCAATGAGATTGATGAAGAAGTTAGAGAACTCAGAGAAATGGCTCATAAGAAACCTGATGAAATTCCAAGTGAACAAGAAATTGCACTTCAGGATTTTATCTTAACTGGAATCAACAGATGTAAGGTTGCTTCTATGATTTATAATATTAGCAGAAATAGAGGAGAAGGTATTGGTTTCAAAAATTATCCATTCAATCATTCAAAAGAAACAAATATACCATCCTGTTCTGGAAATATTATGAAAGGCACTAAGGTGTGTTTTATACCTACTTCTGAGATTTCTGAGAAACAAAATTTATCAGAAAATGAGACTGCTAAACCTGAGGTTCTGAACAACTCAGAATCCAACACTTCTGAACCTAAGGGAAAGATGAAGGAAAAATATAAAACTTTGCCAAAGTCTAAACCAAAAGGTTCTAAGTCTAAGACTATGAGGAAAACAGACTTTAAATTTGAAAAAGGTTCAAAGTCTGAAGTGTTCAGAACCTAAGACAAGCAAGTCTCAGACTCTGAAAAATTCAGACTCAAATTTTCAAAAGGTTGTGTTTGTAAAACCTTTAAGGAATACTAAACCAGTTTATACAAAACCTTTTAAATCTCAGAATGCCAGACCAAAGGTACAAAAGAAGCCATATCCCTTCAAGACTAACCAAAGAGGACCCATAAAGATATGGGTACTGTCATACCCCATTTTTTGACCCATTTTTCGTCTTGTTTTACTCATTTTTCGAAGCCGAGAATTTTCGTCGTTTCAGACGAAATTTCGGCAGGGAGGTATTTTAAAATACCTCATGTCAATTTTTTGTCTCGTTTATTTATTTTATTTTTTACTTTTTATTTTTTACTTTTAATTTCAGTTTTTGTCCTTTATTGTCATTAATTTCGTTTTTATTTATTTACCATATTTACCATTTATTTATTTCTTTTATTGTCATTATTATTATTTATTGCTATTATTATTATTGTTTTATTTTTTATTTATTTTTTGGTCAAAGTCCAAGTCAACAAACACAGTCCAACATAGCACAGGGGCGCCCCAATCCTAGGTTTTTTCATCATTTTTCATCATCACAAAATCTGCAAAATCCTCACAAAATCCTCCCACATTAATGCTTGCAGAAATCTTATCCCAAATCTGCAGAAAACCAACTTGCAAGTTAATGAGTCAATAAGCTGCTCAAGCAACTCAACACCAATCTCTATAAAACAGGGATCAAACAGAACAAAAAAAAAGGGGGAAGAAATTTTGACAAACAGATTTTTTAGCAAAGCAAACAAAAACACTACACAACCCAGCAAACTTCCCCCCACGTCCCAGCCTCACACAGCAACACACACGTCCCAGCCTCACACAGCAACACTCACGTCCCAGCAAAATTTCCAGCAACCTAAACAGCACCAACACAACACACAAAACATAAACCCACGCACAGAACCAACACACGCAACACAACACCAGCCCACACCCCACGCACAAACTCACACACAAAGCCTAACACACCCAAAACCGTACACAACAAAGGAAAAAAAGGTATTTTTTTGTGATATTTGAAACCTAGATCTAGACGTTTTTAAAGGGATTTTGGGAAAAATAAGGCCGGATTTAGGATAAGGAAGGAAAAGGATATGGGAAAAAGGGGTTGGTTTTGAAAAAAAGGAAGTTTTTACTTTCCGGCGCGGTGGCGCCGCCACCTAGGCCGGCGGCCACCACGCCGGAAGCTCACCGGTGGCCAAGGCTTAGAAAGAAGGGAGAGAGATGAGAGGGAGGAAGGTTAGAGAGAAGAAAAAGAGAGAGAAAGAAAGTTGAAGAATGAGAAATTTGTGAAGGGAGAGGGTTTAAATACCCCCTCCCTGATTCGGTGTGCGTGGGTGTACGCGTTAGCGTACACCCTCGCCCCCTCAGACCATCTGATTCAGATCGTGTGGCTCTGGCTTTTTCCCCTTATGATCAAATCAGGGCCATCTGATTAATCAGACGGCCTAGATCAAATCACGTTGGCCCAATGCATTTTGGGCCTATTTCTTTAAATCTGATCAGTTTTTCACTACCAGCACCCCCCAGTTTTATTTTTACACCTCCTTATTTTATTTCTTTTATTTATTTTCTTTGCAATTTATTTTCCCTTTTATTATTATTTCCTTTTTATTTGTTCCTTTATTTTTAACATCTCATTTATTTACCTATCATATTACACATGCATTTTATTTTTTTGTTTTTATTTCTATTTGTTCATTTTATTTTGTATTTTTTTTATGGCATTAGCATATACATTAGGAACAAAATGTTTAAATATGCATTGCATTATTTTTCATTTTTCTTAGTTTAATTCATAATCCAAAAACAAAAACCTTTTCATTTTGATTCAATATCGTTTGTTTATTTCTCTCACGTTTAGCTTATTTTTATCGCACTTAATTTCTTTTTAACTCCAAGTAGAAATCACAAAAACCAAAAACATTTCAAATATTCAAAAACTTCATCAAAAATATTCTTCATTAACAAAGCCTTGGATTTCAAACCAAGCAATTTTATTTTAATCAAACTTCAATCAATCTTAATCATATTAGACTTTATTTTTGCAATTAAAATCAATCAAACTTCATTCACTCGCCACTTTGGCTCATTTTATCTTTCACAAACATTTTCAAGCTTTAAAATCAACATAACAAATCACCCGTTTTTCCCGAACTACATCGGTTTTGATCCCATTTGGGTATGTAGGCAAAGGACCTTGTCCTTCCAAACCAACCAAACAAAAATCAACGAAAACAACAAAAACATTTTCTTTCTTGTTTCAATAAACAACAAGCTTGTTCATTTTGGTTGCAACAACTAATTTGAACAATTTCTTTTCTTTTCATTTGAGTTCTAAAAAACGAGCGTTTTGACAGTTTATACTTTTTTCCTTAAAAATTCAAACAAAGTTTGAATGAAAAAGGGTGGTTTGACGTATGTCTCTCCTTTCCCCGATCGGATAAACACTTGACGTATGTCTCGTTGCTTAGACGATCGTCATTCTTTTCTAGCTTCCCCAAAAATACGTTTTTTCTCAAATTCAAACAAAACTTGAATGAAAAAAGGGTGGTTTGACGTATGTCTCTCCATTTCCCCGGTTGTACGAATGCTTGACGTATGTCTCGTTGCTCGGACAATCGTCATTCTATTTTCAACACGTCCAACGCATTTGAACCTTTCTTGGTCCCTCGCGACCAATTTGAACCTTTCTTGGTCCCTCGCGACCAAATTGAACCTTTCTTGGTCCCTCGCGACCAAATTGAACCTTTCTTGGTCCCTCGCGACCAAATTGAACCTTTCTTGGTCCCTCGCGACCAAATTGAACCTTTCTTGGTCCCTCGCGGCCAATTTGAACCTTTCTTGGTCCCTCGCGGCCAATTTGAACCTTTCTTGGTCCCTCGCGACCAAATTGAACCTTTCTTGGTCCTTCGCGACCAATTTGAACCTTTCTTGGTCCCTCGTGACCAATCCAACTTTTCTTGGTCCCCCGTGACCATTTTAAACTTTTCTTGGCCCCCGTGGTCAATTCAAACATTTTACGCCTTTGTGCGTTTTCCAACGGATACCATCGCCTTATTGCGAGTCCGTCCTTTTATCATTTAAATGTTTTACGCCTTTGCGCGTTTATTTTCAACCCTTTACGCCTTGCGCGATTTTATCGCCTCCGTGCGTTTGTCTTTTATTTTTAACATTGTACGCCTCCGTGCGTTTGTCTTTATTTTCAAAGCTTTTACGCCTCTATGCGTGTGTCTTTTCCCTTAAAACATTCACGCCTTGCGCGAGTTCATCGCCTTAGCGTCCATCTTTCATCATGTTAAAGCTTTGTACGTCTTCGTACGTTTTAAAACCTTTGTTCAAGTCCGAGTGCAAAATCTTTTTATCAAAACATTTATTTTTATGCATCGTCGTCAATGGCAAGTTCGGCAACAACCCGAACAGTTGACATTTTATTTTCCTGTCGTCAATGGCAAGTTCGGCAACAACCCGAACAGTTGACATTTACTTTCATTACTTTCTCTTTTTTTTTTTTTCAAACTTTTTCGCTCGGACGCGAACAAATCTTTTTTAACTAAAACGAACCAGCGTACAAACTTTTTTCCAAGAACTACGTAAGCTTTGAATTCTCCGACTACCGGGAGATACGTAGGAGCAAGATCGACATCTTGTCAAGCCCATTAATAAAAAATCTTTTTTTCTTTTTCTCTTTCGTTTGTTTTTATCTCTTTCTTCACCTCACATTATATTTTCTTTTTCCTTTATATACATATATGATTAAGCGTGCAAGCAAAATGTCAAAAGCATTTTAAGCCTAAGTTAACTAAGAGTTTCCCGTTGAGTACAACGGATGTGAGGGGTGCTAATACCTTCCCCTCGCATAATCGACTTTCGAACCTAAAATCTTTTCTCAAGGTAATTTCGAACTTTTTTCCTTTTTCCCCGAAAAATTAAAAGTTCAGTCGTGATTTAAAATTAGTGAGTCAACGCTTATCCATAGCTTGATATCCGAAATTCGACGCGACAAAAATGGCGACTTCACTGGGGAAACTGTTTTACCTACTACCGTTGTGACGGCAGCTTAATGAAGGTAAAGAATGTAAATGTCAACCGTTCGGGTTAAATTCCGAACTGCCACTGGGGATAAGAAAACAAAGGATAAAAGTCAGCTGTTCGGGCTAAATTCCGAACTGCTGATGAGAAGAAAACCAGAGTAAACGTCAATCGTTCGGGTTAAATTCCGAACTGGCATCGTTGGTAAGAAACAAAGGTAAAGGTCAGCTGTTCGGGTTAAAATCCGAACTAACACTGAATGATGATAAAACAAGGGTATAAAAGTCAGCTGTTCGGGTTAAATTCCGAGCTACTGATGACAAGACAACGAAGGTAAAAGTCAGTCGTTCGGGTTAAATTCCGAACTACCACTGAATGAGAAACAAGAAGGTTAAAAGGTCAGCTGTTCGGGTTAAAATCCGAACTACCACTGAGGATAAAAACAAAGTCAGCTGTTCGGGTTAAAATCCGAACTACCACTGAATGAGAAACAAGAAGGTTAAAAGGTCAGCTGTTCGGGTTAAAATCCGAACTACCACTGAGGATAAAAACAAAGTCAGCTGTTCGGGTTAAAATCCGAACTACAACTGAATGATAAAAAACAAAATCAGCTGTTCGGGTTAAAATCCGAACTACCACTGAATGATAAAAAACAAAGTCAGCTGTTCGGGTTAAAATCCGAACTACCACTGAATGAGAAACAAGAAGGTTAAAAGGTCAGCTGTTCGGGTTAAAATCCGAACTAACACTGAGGATAAAAACAAAATCAGCTGTTCGGGTTAAAATCCGAACTACCACTGAGGATAAAAACAAATAAAACTGTGCACAAGTGTTCGTTAAAGAACTGTCACTTGGCGACAATACTGGCGACTCCACTGGGGACTTACACTTAAACACTTTGTTTTTGTGTATGACAAGTCAAGCCTATCTTAGTTAGCTTTTAGGCTAAAATGTCTTTATTTTGCTCGCACGCTTATGCCTTATCATCATTATTTGTTTATCTTTTCTCGCTTTATATGTATATGTTTTATATTGTTTTATATTCATATTATATTGTGGGGTTACTTGAGCGGTGTTACTCCACATTGTTCGGGTTAATGCCGGACGTGTGAGGCTCTATTCCCGAGCTTGAGAGAAAATTAAGATAGGATGGGGTTGTGTAGCGGAGGCCCACTTGACGTATGTCTTGAAGGGAAGATGCGAAAACCCCGCCTAGAGTAGATTTCACTTGGGATATATTGAGGTCTTGCGAGCATTTGCAATTGACGACAATAGTTCCTTGTGAGGTCCGTGATCTCTAGGGACCTTTTTAGAAAATCTCATCTTTAGAGCCTACACGTGAGGATGGGGGGAAATTTTGAACATACATATGCATACCATATATTTACATGCATGAAAATAATTTTCGCATATCACTTTGCTTTATAGGAAATTAATTGCACTTTTTAATTTCCTTGTAAAGCAAAACAAAAATTTTTTCATGCATTTACATACATCATTCATTATCATGCATACGTCCATCTGCAAGTCCAAAACTCCTTTCCCTTTTTACCCTAAGGATTTCTTACAATCCGAATTGAGTCGTCGGTGTTTGCATTTCATTCGCAACACTACGTGTCATCCCATTAAGGAAAGTGGCTCGTCGTCCCCAAGCAAACCACGCATATAACAAGGGGCAACTATTCCCCCGTTGGTACATGGGGCATGCCATTCGACTTTGGTGAGGAATTCATCCATATTCCCACTACTCATCAAAAGATTCCGGTACCTCAACCCGAGGTTACCTTCCCCCAGGCTACTGCGGCCTTTTCCCCAATTAACAAAAGTCCAATCATCATTGGCACAATCCACAATCAAAGCCCGACCTTGATCGGCAACCAATCACATCATATGGATTGATCCAATGATTCAACCACAAATGCATGGTAGTGATAAAATTTGATTAATTTGCGCAAAGCTAAGATACATGTTTCCTGTTTTTTTTCCATGATTAAACTTGAAAGGAGAATACGTACTTAGTACAAAAGTTATATCATGCAACTTGCGTTTTTAATATGTTTATTCGGTGAACCATTTAGAACCAGCCAAAATGTGAGGAATCCTCAAAATCATTATATATATGCAGGAGACCGGCATTTTTTGTTTAAACTCGATTTTGTTATGTTAAATCTGAGCGTTGTTTTAGATTGTACGAAAGCATTGATAGGATCAAGGCATTTTTTGAAAATGAGTGAAAACACTTGACCACAAATAGCCCACCCTGTGAGAAGTGAGCATTTGTTAACCCCTTTTGAGCCTAACGAATCAGAATTGTTAACTATGAACTGCCAACTTTCATAAGCTCAATTGCTTAATGAAATTGCCGGAGTTTGTAAAAAAATTCAGTTCATAGTTAAATCATTATTGAATCCTGATATTTTCACTTTCATTTTTGAACCCTTAACCTTCATGATTATTGTCCTTTGCCAAAAGAGGAAGGAACATTCAATTAGGGTATCATCTTTGATTAAGTTGGAAAAAAGGAGGTTGTGAATGTCAAGAAATGGTGAATTTTTTAAATTGATCTTGACAACAAAAAAAAAGGAAAGAAAAGAAAAAGAAAAAAAGAGAAAAAGAGAAAATCTCTAAATCAAAAAAAGTTGTCGAGGATCAAAGAAAAACATTTGTAAATCACCAAGAGTTGTGATTGAATAAAGGAGGAAGGGTGTAATTTAGAAAGAATGTTCCTCTTGCTTGGCCATTTGAATTCAATTTCCCCACATATGACATTTCTTTTGTAACCAAGCCAAATTACAACCCTCGAAGACCTTGTGATCAATGCTTTAGTGCTTTTTAGAAACAATGATTAGATGGACACATAACTCGATCGGAATGTTAGCAAACTTGTCGGATGAGTGTTCAATACCCCCACAATTAATATTCAATTTGTTTAACTTAAATGAGTGATAGGTTGGTTCATTGATAAACATATTATTAACTTGAGTTGTACGATAAATTTTATGTTTGGTATTGTTTCAAATTTTTGGTGCAATCTCGGATTAATGGGAACATCAAAATTGCCTGTGCAAATCTCATATGAATCATGCAATCTGAAATTGCAAAACCAATCCTCATTACCAACAAAAGCCCAATTTTCATTGGCACCCACAATATCAAACCAAAGCCCAACCGTGCTTGGCGCCCAACCATTCACAAATCCCGACCATGCTCGGTACACAATCGTCCAAAAAGCCCAACCATGTTTGGCACCTAATCACAAGCAAAGCCCAATTGTCATTGGCGATCACAACTACAATTTCACATTAAGCCCAATCGTCATTGGCATTCCTCACAATCTCCCACAAAAAGCCCGACCTCGCTCGGCACCCACATTACAAAAAGCTCGACCTCGCTCGGCATCCACATATTAAAGTCCGACCTCCCTCGGCACCCACATTACAAAAAGCCCGACCTCGCTCGGCACCCACATTACAAAAAGCCCGACCTCGCTCGGCACCCACATTACAAAAAGCCCGACCTCGCTCGGCATCCATTACAAAAAGCCCGACCTCGCTCCGCACCCACATTACAAAAAGCCCGACCTCGCTCGGCACCCACATTACAAAAAGCCCGACCTCACTCGGCACCCACATTACAAAAAGCCCGACCTCGCTCGGCACCCACATTATAATCAAAGCCCGACCTCGCTCGGCATTCAATCATCCAAAGCCCGACCTCGCTCGGCAACCAATTACAATCAAAGCCCGGCCTTGCTCGGCATCCAAACAAAGCCCCAGTGTTAAACATGACATATGTTTATCCCACATTGGACTTCTTTCAAGGGATTCCCCAGCGAAATCCTCAGTAAATCAAAAGGGAATATCCCCAGTGAATCGAAAGCCCGAAAGGACGATTCAGAGAAAAAAAACAAAGAAGGTAGCATTCCCGGCGGAATCATCAGTTCTTCTCCCCGGCGGATTAGCACAATCCCCGGTGGATTAACAAACTCCCCAGGAAATCAACCTTTGTCCAAAACAATCAAAAGCCCAATTGTCATTGGCACCTACTCACAAAAGCCCAACCACCATTGGCATCTTAGGCTGGATATCGATCATGCTTCCAAAATGATCCTTATATCCCCAGCGAAATCACAACCAAAGCCCAATTTTATTGGCATCCCCCAGTGGAGTCTCAACCCCAAAAGCCCAATCATCATTGGCACCACCCCAAAAGCCCGACCTCGCTCGGCAACTAATCAAAAAAAGCCCGACCTCGCTCGGCACCCACATCACAAAAAGCCCGACCTCGCTCGGCACCCACATTACAGTAAAAGCCCGACCTCGCTCGGCACCCACATTCAAATCAAAGCCCGACCTTGCTCGGCATCCAATTCAAACCAAAAGCCCGACCTCGCTCGGCATCCAAATCCAACATAAAAGCCCGACCGCGCTCGGCATCCAATCATGATCAAAGCCCGACCTCGCTCGCCATCTAACCAAAGCCCGACCTCGCTCGGCATCCAAACAAAACATAAGCATTCCCGGCGGAATCACCAGTTCTTTTCCCCAGCGGATTAACACGATTCCCCAGTGAAGTAACAATTTCCCCATGAGGTATGTATTCCTCATCAACGGTTACGGCTTTACCCTTGGATGTGTTCCCCGTGACATCATCCCTATCAAAGATTACCGAGTGTTTACAATGCGACGTCGGTCCACTTTTCATTTTACCGGTCTAAATCTTGTTTCACCAAGTTGTCGGTCATGCAATAAATCAAAACATTTAGGGTATCCCCAGTGCAAGCCAATCTTTCACACAACATCCTCAGTGAGAGTCCTGCATTAGTACATTCATACATTCATGCATTCATGCATTTGTGCATTTGTACAATCATACAAATCATATAACCACGCATTCATGCATATACGCATTCACACATGCAACATACCACAATATCATCTGTACATGGTTGTTTTAACCACCACGTTTCTTATCAATCAATCATAAATAATCTACATTTTTCTTTTCCTCCAATGTCATCCTCCAATGATGTTACAAAATAAAGCCCAATTTTATTGGCATTCCCCAGTGAGTCATCATTCACACTCACAAATACCAAATCATAACCAAAGCCCGACTTTGCTCGGCATCTCATCATAGTCACCAGTAAATGTTCCCCAAGTGTCATTTCCGGTGAGTCTGGTCCCGAAATGTCACCTTTTACGCCAAGTGGCAGTTCGAACGAACAGCTTGTGCATATTCCCCAGTGTTGTGCCAAGTGGCAAGTTCTTTAATGGACAACTTGTGCATCCTTTCTCCCCAATTGAAGGGGCAATTCTGTAAGGAACGGCTTGTCAGCCGCATCCTCACTGTCGTCAATGAACGGTTCGGTAACCAACCCGGACAGTTGACATGTCTTTTATTTCCTGTCGTCAATGTACAGTTCGGTAACCAACCCGAACAGTTGACATTTCTTTTTGTCGTCAATGAACGGTTCGGTAACCAACCCGGACAGTTGACATGTCTTTTATTTCCTGTCGTCAATGTACAGTTCGGTAACCAACCCGAACAGTTGACATTTCTTTTTATCGTCAATGAACGGTTCGGTAACCAACCCGGACAGTTGACATGTCTTTTATTTCCTGTCGTCAATGTACAGTTCGGTAACCAACCCGAACAGTTGACATTTCTTTTTATCGTCAATGAACGGTTCGGTAACCAACCCGGACAGTTGACATGTCTTTTATTTCCTGTCGTCAATGTACAGTTCGGTAACCAACCCGAACAGTTGACATTTCTTTTTATCGTCAATGAACGGTTCGGTAACCAACCCGGACAGTTGACATGTCTTTTATTTCCTGTCGTCAATGTACAGTTCGGTAACCAACCCGAACAGTTGACATTTCTTTTTATTGTCAATGAACGGTTCGGTAACCAACCCGGACAGTTGACATGTCTTTTATTTCCTGTCGTCAATGTACAGTTCGGTAACCAACCCGAACAGTTGACATTTCTTTTTATCGTCAATGAACGGTTCGGTAACCAACCCGGACAGTTGACATGTCTTTTATTTCCTGTCGTCAATGTACAGTTCGGTAACCAACCCGAACAGTTGACATTTCTTTTTATTGTCAATGAACGGTTCGGTAACCAACCCGGACAGTTGACATGTCTTTTATTTCCTGTCGTCAATGTACGGTTCGGTAACCAACCCGAACAGTTGACATGTCTTTTATTTCCTGTCGTCAATGTACAGTTCGGTAACCAACCCGAACAGTTGACATTTCTTTTTATTGTCAATGAACGGTTCGGTAACCAACCCGGACAGTTGACATGTCTTTTATTTCCTGTCGTCAATGTACGGTTCGGTAACCAACCCGAACAGTTGACATGTTTTTTATTTCCTGTCGTCAATGTACGTTTCGGTAACCAACCCGGACAGTTGACATGTTTTTTATTTCATGTCGTCAATGAACGGTTCGGTAACCAACCCGGACAGTTGACATGTCTTTTTATTTCATGTTGTCAATGTACAGTTCGGTAACCAAGCCGAACAGTTGACATTTCTTTTTGTCGTCATTGAACGGTTCGGTAACCAACCCGGACAGTTGACATGTCTTTTATTTCCTGTCGTCAATGAACGGTTCGGTAACCAACCCGGACAGTTGACATGTCTTTTATTTCTTGTCGTCAATGAACGGTTCGGTAAACAACCCGGATAGTTGACGTTTCTTTTATTTCCTGTCCCCAGTGAACAGTTCGGCAACAACCCGAACAGCTGACCTTTACATTCAATCCTTGTCGTCAGTGGCAGTTCGGAATTTAACCCGAACAGCTGACATTTTTACCCTTTTTGGTTCCCGTGGTTAATTGCCCACTCTCCCCAGTGAACAGTTCGGCAATCACCCGAGCAACTAACTTTTTTCCCCAGTGGAACGCTATCCCTAGTAGAGTCGGATCCCGTTTCTTTAACGAACCCGGGTATCCCTTTGTCTCTTTTTTATCCCCAATCAGGTCATCTTTGCCGTTTTGCATTCATACTTGCATCGCAAGCATTCATAACATTGCATACATGGCATCGCATCCATAACATTTTACTGTCAAAATTGGTCAAAAAATGGTGTACTCTGTATTTAAGTTTCTTCGACCCGTCGAATCAAAATTTCACTTTTAAATCTCCGTAACGAAGAAACTTAAATAGGGGCATCTGTCATACCCCATTTTTTGACCCATTTTTCGTCTTGTTTTACTCATTTTTCGAAGCCGAGAATTTTCGTCGTTTCAGACGAATTTTCGGCAGGGAGGTATTTTAAAATACCTCATGTCAATTTTTTGTCTCGTTTATTTATTTTATTTTTTACTTTTTATTTTTTACTTTTAATTTCAGTTTTTGTCCTTTATTGTCATTAATTTCGTTTTTATTTATTTACCATATTTACCATTTATTTATTTCTTTTATTGTCATTATTATTATTTATTGCTATTATTATTATTGTTTTATTTTTTATTTATTTTTTGGTCAAAGTCCAAGTCAACAAACACAGTCCAACATAGCACAGGGGCGCCCCAATCCTAGGTTTTTTCATCATTTTTCATCATCACAAAATCTGCAAAATCCTCACAAAATCCTCCCACATTAATGCTTGCAGAAATCTTATCCCAAATCTGCAGAAAACCAACTTGCAAGTTAATGAGTCAATAAGCTGCTCAAGCAGCTCAACACCAATCTCTATAAAACAGGGATCAAACACAACAAAAAAAAAGGGGGAAGAAATTTTGACAAACAAATTTTTTAGCAAAGCAAACAAAAACACTACACAACCCAGCAAACTTCCCCCCACGTCCCAGCCTCACACAGCAACACCCACGTCCCAGCCTCACACAGCAACACCCACGTCCCAGCCTCACACAGCAACACCCACGTCCCAGCCAAATTTCCAGCAACCTAAACAGCACCAACAAAACACACAAAACATAAACCCATGCACAGAACCAACACACGCAACACAACACCAGCCCACACCCCACGCACAAACTCACACACAAAGCCTAACACACCCAAAACCGTACACAACAAAGGAAAAAAAGGTATTTTTTTGTGATATTTGAAACCTAGATCTAGACGTTTTTAAAGGGATTTTGGGAAAAATAAGGCCGGATTTAGGATAAGGAAGGAAAAGGATATGGGAAAAAGGGGTTGGTTTTGAAAAAAAAGGAAGTTTTTACTTTCCGGCGCGGTGGCGCCGCCACCTAGGCCGGCGGCCACCACGCCGGAAGCTCACCGGCGGCCAAGGCTTAGAAAGAAGGGAGAGAGATGAGAGGGAGGAAGGTTAGAGAGAAGAAAAAGAGAGAGAAAGAAAGTTGAAGAATGAGAAATTTGTGAAGGGAGAGGGTTTAAATACCCCTCCCTGATTCGGTGTGCGTGGGTGTACGCGTTAGCGTACACCCTCGCCCCCTCAGACCATCTGATTCAGATCGTGTGGCTCTGGCTTTTTCCCCTTATGATCAGATCAGGGCCATCTGATTAATCAGACGGCCCAGATCAAATCACGTTGGCCCAATGCATTTTGGGCCTATTTCTTTAAATCTGATCAGTTTTTCACTACCAGCACCCCCCAGTTTTATTTTTACACCTCCTTATTTTATTTCTTTTATTTATTTTCTTTGCAATTTATTTTCCCTTTTATTATTATTTCCTTTTTATTTGTTCCTTTATTTTTAACATCTCATTTATTTACCTATCATATTACACATGCATTTTATTTTTTTGTTTTTATTTCTATTTGTTCATTTTATTTTGTATTTTTTTTATGGCATTAGCATATACATTAGGAACAAAATGTTTAAATATGCATTGCATTATTTTTCATTTTTCTTAGTTTAATTCATAATCCAAAAACAAAAACCTTTTCATTTTGATTCAATATCGTTTGTTTATTTCTCTCACGTTTAGCTTATTTTTATCGCACTTAATTTCTTTTTAACTCCAAGTAGAAATCACAAAAACCAAAAACATTTCAAATATTCAAAAACTTCATCAAAAATATTCTTCATTAACAAAGCCTTGGATTTCAAACCAAGCAATTTTATTTTAATCAAACTTCAATCAATCTTAATCATATTAGACTTTATTTTTGCAATTAAAATCAATCAAACTTCATTCACTCGCCACTTTGGCTCATTTTATCTTTCACAAACATTTTCAAGCTTTAAAATCAACATAACAAATCACCCGTTTTTCCCGAACTACATCGGTTTTGATCCCATTTGGGTATGTAGGCAAAGGACCTTGTCCTTCCAAACCAACCAAACAAAAATCAACGAAAACAACAAAAACATTTTCTTTCTTGTTTCAATAAACAACAAGCTTGTTCATTTTGGTTGCAACAACTAATTTGAACAATTTCTTTTCTTTTCATTTGAGTTCTAAAAAACGAGCGTTTTGACAGTTTATACTTTTTTCCTTAAAAATTCAAACAAAGTTTGAATGAAAAAGGGTGGTTTGACGTATGTCTCTCCTTTCCCCGATCGGATAAACACTTGACGTATGTCTCGTTGCTTAGACGATCGTCATTCTTTTCTAGCTTCCCCAAAAATACGTTTTTTCTCAAATTCAAACAAAACTTGAATGAAAAAAGGGTGGTTTGACGTATGTCTCTCCATTTCCCCGGTTGTACGAATGCTTGACGTATGTCTCGTTGCTCGGACAATCGTCATTCTATTTTCAACACGTCCAACGCATTTGAACCTTTCTTGGTCCCTCGCGACCAATTTGAACCTTTCTTGGTCCCTCGCGACCAAATTGAACCTTTCTTGGTCCCTCGCGACCAAATTGAACCTTTCTTGGTCCCTCGCGACCAAATTGAACCTTTCTTGGTCCCTCGCGGCCAATTTGAACCTTTCTTGGTCCCTCGCGGCCAATTTGAACCTTTCTTGGTCCCTCGCGGCCAATTTGAACCTTTCTTGGTCCCTCGCGACCAAATTGAACCTTTCTTGGTCCCTCGCGACCAATCCAACTTTTCTTGGTCCCCCGTGACCATTTTAAACTTTTCTTGGCCCCCGTGGTCAATTCAAACATTTTACGCCTTTGTGCGTTTTCCAACGGATACCATCGCCTTATTGCGAGTCCGTCCTTTTATCATTTAAATGTTTTACGCCTTTGCGCGTTTATTTTCAACCCTTTACGCCTTGCGCGATTTTATCGCCTCCGTGCGTTTGTCTTTTATTTTTAACATTGTACGCCTCCGTGCGTTTGTCTTTATTTTCAAAGCTTTTACGCCTCTATGCGTCTGTCTTTTCCCTTAAAACATTCACGCCTTGCGCGAGTTCATCGCCTTAGCGTCCATCTTTCATCATGTTAAAGCTTTGTACGTCTTCGTACGTTTTAAAACCTTTGTTCAAGTCCGAGTGCAAAATCTTTTTATCAAAACATTTATTTTTATGCATCGTCGTCAATGGCAAGTTCGGCAACAACCCGAACAGTTGACATTTTATTTTCCTGTCGTCAATGGCAAGTTCGGCAACAACCCGAACAGTTGACATTTACTTTCATTACTTTCTCTTTTTTTTTTCAAACTTTTTCGCTCGGACGCGAACAAATCTTTTTTAACTAAAACGAACCAGCGTACAAACTTTTTTCCAAGAACTACGTAAGCTTTGAATTCTCCGACTACCGGGAGATACGTAGGAGCAAGATCGACATCTTGTCAAGCCCATTAATAAAAAATCTTTTTTTCTTTTTCTCTTTCGTTTGTTTTTATCTCTTTCTTCACCTCACATTATATTTTCTTTTTCCTTTATATACATATATGATTAAGCGTGCAAGCAAAACGTCAAAAGCATTTTAAGCCTAAGTTAACTAAGAGGTTCCCGTTGAGTACAACGGATGTGAGGGGTGCTAATACCTTCCCCTCGCATAATCGACTTTCGAACCTAAAATCTTTTCTCAAGGTAATTTCGAACTTTTTTCCTTTTTCCCCGAAAAATTAAAAGTTCAGTCGTGATTTAAAATTAGTGAGTCAACGCTTATCCATAGCTTGATATCCGAAATTCGACGCGACAGGTACCTAAATCTGAAATCATTTCTGTTGCAGATATGCTTGATAGCCAAAGAAAAGGAAAAATCTTGGTACCTTGACAGTGGTTGCTCGCGTCACATGACAGGAGAAAGGTCTATGTTCCAAACCCTGACCATGAAAGAGGGAGGAACTGTGGGATTTGGAGGAAATCAGAAAGGCAAGATCATTGGTACTGGTAAGATAGGTAATTCTTCCCTTTCCATTGATAATGTCTGGTTGGTAGATGGACTAAGACACAACCTACTTAGCATAAGTCAATTATGTGACAGTGGTTATGATGTCCTCTTTGATAAGAACACTTGCACTGTAATCAACAACAAAGATAAATTTGTTGTGTTCAAAGGAAAGAGGAAGAACAATGTTTATAAAATTAATTTTTCATAACTAGTTGATCAGAAGGTAGTTTGTCTTCTGTCAGTGAGTGATGAGAAATGGGTATGGCACAAAAGGTTGGGACATGCTAACTGGAGACTCAACTCTAAGCTTAGCAAGTTACAACTGGTCAGAGGCTTACCAAACATTGACTATCACTCAGATGCTCTTTGTGGAGCATGCCAGATAGGAAAAATTGCTAAAACTTCTTTTAAATCCAAAAACAATGTTTCTACCTCCAGACCCTTAGAACTACTTCACATTGATATGTTTGGTCCTGTTGGAACAACATCAATCAATGGGAAGAAGTATGGATTAGTAATTGTTGATGATTACAGTAGGTGGACTTGGGTTAAATTCCTAAGAACCAAAAATGAAACATATGATGTGTTCAACAAATTCTGCAAGCAAGTACAAACAGAAAATGATTTGAAAATTTTAAAAGTTAGAAGTGATCAAGGTGGTGAATTTGAAAATGAACCATTTGAAACTTTTTGTGAAGAACATGGAATTCTCCATGAGTTCTCTTCTCCTAGAACTCCACAACAAAATGGAGTTGTAGAGAGAAAGAACAGATCTTTGCAAGAAATGGCCAGAACCATGATTCATGAATCTAAAATTGCAAAGTACTTCTGGGCAGAAGTTGTTAACACAACATGTTATATTCAGAACAGGATCTATATAAGACCAATTCTGAATAAAACAACATATGAATTATTCAAAGGAAGAAAGCCAAGCATTTCTTATTTTCATCAGTTTGGATGTACATGTTACATTCTAAACAATAAAGTCTACCTAAAAAAATTTGATGCTAAGGCTCACAAGGGTATCTTTTTAGGATACTCTGAGAGATCTAAAGCATACAGAGTGTACAATTCTAAAACACATGTTGTTGAAGAATCAATACACATTAGGTTTGATGACAAGAAGCCTTATAATAAAATATCAGAGCTAGTTGAGAGTTTTGCAGATATACGGCTCTCAGTGGACACTTCAGAACCTGAACAAAATTCTGAGTCTGAAGAAAGTCCAGAAGCTGAAAATTCTCCAGAGACTGAAAAACTCTCAGATGCTGACACTCCTCCTGAAGCTAATGAAGTTCAAGATGGTTCTGAACAAGGTCTTAATGATTCTCAAGAAGCAAATCCACCCAGAAAATCATTCAAGTACAAGTCTTCACATCCTGAAGAGTTAATCATTGGAAACAAGGATAATCCAAGAAAGACCAGATCAGCATTCTATCAGAATGACTCTTTGATTGGACTACTGTCAATGATTGAACCTACAACAGCTGATGAAGCACTTGCAGATGATGGATGGATTGTGTTGGAACAAAATGTATGAACAACTCTCTTTTGGGTTTTGATGATAACAAAGTGTTAAAAAGAAAATTGGAATTGCTAATGCTTGATTCTAAATGTGCAGAACCATGTACTTAAAGATTGGTATCTAACATTGGTTATGAAAGAACAAGCTAAGAGCAAGAAGGAAAATATAGAAGCTTATGTTGCAAGACTGAAGAAAATCAGCATCTGAAGAAGAGCTTCTGAAGACAGCGTCTAAAGAAGAGCTTCTGAAGGGAGAGTCTGAAGGGTGCGTCTGAAGACCAGCTTCTGAAGGGTGCGTCTGATGAACAGTGCGTCTTATGAACAGTGTGTCTGAAGGGTGCGTCTGATGAACAGTGCGTCTTAAGTCTGCTTCTGAAGAAGTGCGTCTGATGAACAGTGCGTCTGAAGTCTGCTTCTGAAGAAGTGCGTCTGATGAACAGTATCTGATGACCAGCTTCTGAAGTATTGTGTCTGAAGGGAGCTTCTGATGAACAGTTCCTGAAGCCAGCTTCTGAAGAGAAGCTTCTGAAGTCTGAATCAGCAGTCAACGTTTGCAACTGTGAACAGTGAAGTTCTGTGTGTTAGAACAGCTCAATGGAACAGTTGTCACCCTGTACGAAACATTCTCCATGTTTTAAGGAAGCAATTCAAATTCCTTCAACTGCTGCTCTGTTTTGCGCACACAATGTCAGGCAAAAATTAAGCTGGACATAGCTTCTATTTGCAACGGCTCTTTTGATGACATGGCTCTTCTCAACAGCTCTTTAATCTTCTATAAAGGATTGAAGGATTGAAGATGAAGAACCAAGACTTTGTTCCAGAAAAACACATGCTCTGTTTTACGTGACAGTCATCAAAACACTTAGAAATTCTTACAAACTTATTATCTTAGAATTTCTTAAGTAGAGAGTCTTAATCTGAATTGTATTTTGTGAACACCACTGATAGTATATCAAGTGTTCAACTCAAACTCATTTCTGTTGTAAATCTGTTTGATTCAAAGCCTCTAGCCTGCGTGCTTTAGCAACCAGAAGTCTCATAACTTTGTGTATTGAGCATAGAAAGTCTTAGACTGTGTGTCTAAGCAGGGAAGTCTCTTACTAAGTGTTTGGACAACTAGAAGTCTCTTACTAGGTGTTTGAGCAAGGAAGTCTCATCCTTTGTGGTTGAGCAGGGAAGTCTCTTACTAGGTGTTTGAGCAAGGAAGTCTCATCCTTTGTGGTTGAGCAAGGAAGTCTCATACTGTGTGTGTGAGCAAGGAAGTCTCTATGCTTTGTGCTTGAGCAATTGTAATCATTTGATTATAGTGAAAAATCTCTTGTAGTGACAAGGGGACTAGACTACTTTCGGGTTGTGGAAGGAACCTGGATAAAGTGTTGTGTCTCTCTTTCCCTCTCTAATTTACTTTATATCCACTGCATACTACACTCTGAAAACAGTTCAGATCTGATCAATATCAGAATCTGAACTAACATAAGTTTTTGAGATAGAAAAGAAATAGCCCACATAATTCAACCCCCCCTTTGTGTGTTTTTCTCACCTTCAGTTGGTATCAGAGCCCCTGGTTCTAATATTCAATCACTTAACAGTGAGTTAGTATAGATCCTGAGAAAAACATGGCTTCTGGTGATTCTGGTGAATCCACATCCAAAAGTGGTGGTGGTGACTATGGTACAGATAACAAGCAATTTCACTCACACAATAAACCTCCTATGTTTACTGGTGATGCTAAGAAATTCTCCTGGTGGAAAAGCAAAATGTACAGCCACATTATTGGAATTGATGACTCCTTATGGGATATCATAGAAGATGGAATATCTATTCCAGTTGATGAAGAAGGAGTAGCCATTAACAGAAGAAGCCTTAATAATGCTGAGAGAAAGATCTACAGAAAGCATCACAATGTAAGAGGAATCATTGTGGACTCTTTACCCCACAATGAGTATCTTAAGCTGAGTGATAAATCAACAGCAAAAGCCATCTTCACCTCTCTCTGCTCTAACTATGAAGGGAACAAGAAGGTTAGAGAAGCAAAGGCAAATCTTCTAGTTCAGCAGTATGAGCTGTTCAAAATGAAGGAGGATTAAAATATTGAGATTATGTTCTCAAGATTTCAGACTCTGGTTTCTGGACTTCAGATTATGAAGAAAAGTTATACTACTGCTGATCATGTGAACAAGATCCTCAAAAGTCTTCCATCTAAATGGAGACCTAAGGTGACTGCTATTGAGGAAGCTAAAGATTTAAATATTCTAAGTATTGAAGATCTTATAAGCTCTCTCAAGGTGCATGAACTAGGACTCAATGAAGATGAACCTGTTAGAAAATATGAGTCTATAGCACTTAAATCCAAAGGAAAGTTTTCAAAAGCTCTGAAAGTTTCAAAATCTGATGAAGAATCTCCTGAGGGAAATTCTGAAGAAGATTCAGAAGCCGAGGAGCTAGAAATACTTTCCAAAAGAATTCAGTGCTTGATGAAGAGACAAAAGAAATCTTCTAACAGGAGCAGCAACTGCAAAGGATCTGGTTCCAAGAAGGAAGAAAAAAATGGTTGCTACAACTGCAAGAGAACTGGTCACTTTATAGTTGATTGTCCAGATTTTCAAAAGGACAAATTGAAATTCCTGGCAACCTGACTGAAATATGCTGTGCACAATGTTGGCACAACTGTCCGAGCACGTGTCTACTCAGAACTACAATTAAAGTAACACAGCGTAACAAGGCACAAATAAAAATGAACACAGCGGAAATATAAAGTACACAGTGAGTTTGTTAACCCAGTTCGGAGCAACTCTCCTACTCTGGGGGATACCAATCCAGGAATGATTCCACTATTATAGTTCTAGTGAAAAGACCAACGCAGACACACTACTTGACTTTGCACCTAGACCCTACCAGTGGCAACTCTATCTAGGAACTCCTAGATATGAGACCCCGTCTCAATTCCTACCAGCAACACAAACGGTATAATAATCAAACACGCAAAACACACAAAGAGAGACACACTCTAATGACACATACTCACTCCGTACTTAAAAGCTTAGGAGCAGCTTACAAATTACAACTCAAAACAAACTCAGTCCTTAGCTTGAATCAGGGTGATACAAGCAAGGCTCACAATTAACAAACAAAACCCTAAAAACCTTAAAACACACGCTTTGCTAACACACACGGTTTTTAGTTACCCTACTAGGGTTTGCCTTCATGAATATATAGTACTGAGATACCACGGGTCTGGGCTTCGAAATAGAGCATGGACATTGACCGGTCCAGCTGAAACAATCTTCTAGAAATAATAAAAAGCTTCCAAATATAGAACAATATCTTGTGGAACAAATAGCAAGGCAAATAGAACTTCAAGCAAATCTTCAATCAGATACACGCGCCTTGATCAGCAAGCTAGAGGAAAATAAATCTTCAGGCAAATCTTTGGAAGATTGCGTACACAAATATAAAGCGCTAGCTGGCGCGAAAACACAACTCACGTAAAGCTGTTCCATATGCTACCGCATCTGTCCCAGCATCTGGCTAGTAGATGTTTTTGCAAAATGTAGCCAATCTACAAAAACCCAACAATCTCCCCCTTTGGCAAATTTTGGCTAAAACACTCTGGAGCCAGTTCTTTGGGAGATACACAAAAAAAAAAATTTCCTTCACGTCAACATAGGCACACAACAAGGAAAGAAAATATCGTAGCATAAAATGAGATTACTTCCAAGCGAGAAATAGTCAAGATGGCTTGCAAGTAGAATCAGAGGCATGCACCAGATAACACAAACATCTAGCCTCACAGGAACAACTAGAGAGAAATAAACTCTCATACAGTGGAATCACATAGATAAGGAAAAAATAAATTTCCACACACCAAGAAAACTTAAGATAGCTCCCCCTCAAAACTTAAGATGGCAGATAGCTCCCCCTCAAAACATGCATGTACCAGTACTCCCCCTCAACATATACTACACTCCCCCTCAACACATGTAACCATACATAATATAAGCTTCAAATCATGCACACAAGCAACAGATAATAAATCAAATTCATCATCAAATTCTACTCCCCCTTTTTAGCCAAAAATTCTGACAACCAACAGATAGGGCAAACTCATAGAAAGTGCATAGAGCCATAAAGTGTGCAGAGAAACCACAGAGAGTGCATATTACAGACCAGAGAAATTCAGGGCATAGCCCAGTCACCAACAAAAGGAAAAAAAATACATCAAAAAGGTTCAGAACAAAACAAGAAAATCAGAAATCCTCAGAATCATCAGAGGCATCTTCAGAGTCACCAGCAGAAGTAACAGCCTTATCTCCTCCTTCTTCCTCATCCTGCTCACCCTCAGCATCAGCTTCAGCTTTCAAAGCTGCAATGATCCTGTCAATCTTCACCTTCCTAGCTCCAAGAGCCACACTTGTCTCAGTAAGATCAGCAATCATTTGCTTTCTGGAGAGCACACCAGATGTCCGGACAGAAGTACCAGCTACATCAGCATCATGTGTCTCAGACAGCAAACTGCAATCCAAAGCCATAGGACCAGGCCTCTTGCAGGGCTCATCACTACTGATCAAAATATCAGGGTGTTGCTGAAGAATAATTCCACACAGGAGGGTAGGAAAAGCAATTGGAAACTTAATAGCAAAAGATTTAGCATGCTCCAAAACTTGATAATAGATGTAGGCTCCATAATCAAAGGGTGACTTGGTCCCCACAGCATAAATAAACTTGGCCAACCCAGATGCAACAGAATTTGAGTGAGTGGTTGGAGTCCAATTTTGAGCACAGATCCTATTCAAAGCAGCATACAAAGGAGACAGTTGAGCAGAAGACAAATGCTTTGGCCAATGTCTAAGCTTGTTATCAGTGATTGTCTTGCAGATTGTGTCCTCAGTGACCTCAAGCTCAGGGGTCTCCTCAGCAGACCTCTCAAGGTATGCATTGACCACCATAGGAGAAAAATTGACACACTTACCACGAACAAAAACCTTCCTATACTCAGGGTTTCTTGTGTCATCACACTCATCAGAAACATTTACCAAAAACTCCCTGACCAGCTTATCATAGCATGGACCCAAATTTCTCACAGTCTTCATCAGACCAGCAAACTCCAACAAATCAACCAGCTTTTGACACTTGAAAACATCTTCTTTAAGATTTCTTTCAAGACCCAGTCTTCTGTGGTATATGAACTTCCACCTAGAGGAACCATTTTCCAAATGAAAGGAAACATTATCAAGAGGGGCAGGAGGGATAGTTAGAGGTATCTTCATACCCTTCATTGTTTTTCTGGAAGCCCCACCAGATGTGGCAGCTTCAGGCTCAACAACCTCAAACTCAGAGTCACTAGAGGGAGGGTCTTTTCTTTTTAAGCTCTTCTTCTTGTGACCACTTTGAGCCACCTTCTTGCTTCCAGCCTTGGGGGGACCATACACAGGCCTCTTCCCAGCATTAACAGCTTTCTTCTTCCTATCTTTTTGTTCTTCACAAACAATAGTAGCAGCTTTGTCAGATTTGCTCCTTGTCCTGCGAGCAACACCCATAACACCAGTTTCTTCCTGAGATCTTTCTTCAGGGACAGCTTCCTCAACAACAATAGTGTCAGCACGGTCTAAAATAGCAGTCTCAGTAGTATCTACAACCTCCTGAGTCTCAGTCCCTTCATCTTCAGACTCTGAGGACTCACTCTCAGGGACACTCACAGAGCCAGAGATATTAGGAACCACCACATCAGGCTCCTCATGAGCTTGTGACAAAGATGCTTGAGCATCTGTCACAGCATTCTTTATTGTGGCAGGGGAATCAGCAGGTGTCTCAGAAACGGCCGTATCAACATCATTCTTTTCACCAGAACTAGTAGTAACATCTTTCTCGATAGGAGAATTCGAAGAATCACCAACTAATTTTTCATCTACCTTAGGATTATCAGAACCTAGGGTTTCGGGCATGGCTACAGTACTCTCAACAGCGACATTCTCAGATTCAGTGACAGAAGGTTCAGCATGTGGTTCAACAACAGTAGATATAAACGGATTGTCCTTAAGGTACAAATCATCCATGCTAAGTCCTACTCGTTGAGCAGCAGGAGTGGTAGAAGATTTACCTTTTGATTTTGACCTGGTGTTCACAGCGGTGGAGGAGGCAGCTTTGCTAGATTTGGCAGATGTCTTCCTTCATGATGCAGATGCCCTTGTTCGACGCTTCTTTGTAGGAGCGCTGAGGATAGTGGTGAGGGGTTGCGCATCAGTGATGACGGCTTCAGCAGCTTGATCATGTGTAGTTTGATGAGAAGAAGAATCAGCCATGGCGATGATTTTGAATGTGAAGGTATGAGAAGTGGACGATTTTTGAATGATGATGTGCGCGGTAAGAGAGGAGATGAGAGGTTGAGAGAAGTTAAGACAAAGATAATGATGATAGCGTGCAAGAGTTTTGAAAAAGGCAAGTTTGCAATAACCTCCTTGAGTGACGTGCAATAAGCGGTTGAGGAGGGAAAAAATAATAGCTGCACGCTCCTTGCACATTAATTGCTACAATTCTTCAACTAAGCATATCCCTAACTTCCGTCGTAATTTTTCAAATTGATTAGCATCAAGGGCTTTGGTAAAAATATCTGCTAATTGCTCTTCAGTTGGAACATGTTCAAGAGTAACAATTTTGTCTTCAACAAGATCCCTTATAAAATGATGTCTAATGTCAATGTGTTTGGTCCTGCTATGTTGAATAGGATTTTTGGAGATATTAATTGCACTCAGATTGTCACAATATAATGTCATAGCATCTGTCTTGACATTGTATTCACTCAGCATCTGTCTCATCCACAACAATTGAGAACAACTACTACCAGCTGCTATGTACTCCGCTTCAGCTGTAGACAAAGAAATGCAATTTTGTTTCTTATTGAACCAGGATATAAGGTTGTTGCCTAGAAAGAAACATCCACCAGAGGTACTCTTTCTATCATCTGCACTTCCAGCCCAGTCAGCATCGCAATATCCAAACAACACAGTGCTTTCCCCATGAGAATACAACATACCATAATCACTAGTACCATTCACATACTTCAGAATTCTCTTTACCTGAGTCAGATGACTTATTTTTGGTTCAGCTTGGTACCTGGCACACACTCCAACTGCAAATGTGATATCTGGCCTGCTTGCTGTAAGATATAGAAGACTTCCTATCATACTCCTATACATGCTTTGGTCAACATCCACACCTTTCTCATCCTTTGATAATTTAACATGTGTGGGAGCAGGAGTTCTTTTATGAGCAGCATTTTCCATCCCAAATTTCTTGACTATATTTTTAGCATACTTACTTTGAGAGATAAATATAGTATCTTCCATTTGTTTCACCTGAAGGCCAAGAAAGAACTTTAGCTCACCTACAAGACTCATCTCAAACTCAGACTGCATTTGCTGAACAAAACGCTCTATCATCTGGTCAGACATTCCTCCAAAGACTATGTCATCTACATATATTTGAGCAATCATCAGCTGTCCATTTTCATCTTTCACAAACAGGGTCTTGTCATTTCCTCCCTTCCTATAGCCATGGTTGATTAGAAACTCAGCAAGTCTCTCATACCAAGCTCTAGGAGCTTGCTTCAGGCCATATAGAGCTTTTTTCAATTTGTACACATGGTTTGGAAAGCTAGGATCAATGAAGCCTTTAGGCTGTTCCACATAAACCTCTTCATTTAAGCACCCATTGAGAAAGGCACTCTTGACATCCATCTGATACAACTTGAATTTTAGTATGCATGCAATCCCAAGTAACAATCTAATAGATTCCAACGTAGCTACAGGAGCAAAAGTCTCATCAAAGTCTACACCTTCAATTTGAGAATATCCTTGTGCAACCAGTCTAGCTTTGTTTCTAGTGATAGTACCATTTTCATCAGACTTGTTTTTATAAACCCACTTGGTACCTATAACATTCACATTATCTGGTCTAGGAACTAGGTCCCACACATTACTTCTCTTGAACTGAGTTAATTCTTCTTGCATAGCATTTATCCAGAACTCATCAGTTAGAGCTTCCTTAACATTCTTTGGTTCAAGTTTAGATATAAAGCAAGAATTTGATACCTCATCATAGTTCCTTCTAGTTGTGATCCCTTGGTTAGGATCGCCAATGACTTGATCTATGGGATGATTTTTCTGAACTCTGATAGATGGTCCTTTGTTGGGAGCAGTCTTCTCTGGGCCAGTTACTTCAGAATCTTGCTTATCACTTGCTTCATCTACTTTCTTTGCTTCCTGTAGGTCAGATGCTGCGTCAAATGTAGCATCATCTGGCATAGCATTATTTCCTTCATCATCTACAACAACATTTATGGATTCCATCACTGTCTTGGTTCTGGAGTTGTATACTCTATAGGCTCTGCTGTTTGTAGAATAGCCTAGAAAGATTCCCTCTTCACTTTTAGCATCCATCTTTCTTCTTGGTTCCCTGTCAGCTAGAATATAACACTTACTACCAAACACATGAAAATGTTTCACTGTTGGCTTCCTGTCCTTCCATAGCTCGTACAAGGTTGTAGATGTACCTTTTCTCAAAGTCACTCTATTATGAATATAGCAGGCTGTGTTCATGGCTTCAGCCCAAAAGAAAAATGGCAGCTTCTTTGCATGTAGCATAACCCTGGCAGATTCTTGCAAAGTCCTGTTCTTTCTCTCAACTATCCCATTTTGTTGAGGAGTAATGGGTGCAGAGAACTCATGAAATATTCCTTCAGAAATACAGAAATCAGAGAACTTACCATTCTCAAACTCCTTCCCATGGTCACTTCTGACTCTAACAATTCCACAATCCTTTTCTCTCTGAAGTTGTAAGCAAAGATCCTTGAATTTTTCAAAGGTGTCTGACTTCTCCTTAATGAAATTTATCCACGTATATCTAGAAAAATCATCAACAACAACAAATGCATACTTCTTACCACCTAAGCTTTCGACTTGCATAGGTCCCATTAAGTCCATGTGCAATAGCTCAAGAACTCTGGATGTGGACAGATGTTGTAGCTTCTGGTGCGGCATCTTGGTCTGTTTTCCTATCTGGCATTCTCCACATATACTACCTTCCTGAATTTGGAGCTTTGGTAAACCTCTGATGGCTCCTTCAGCAATAGCTTTCTTCATGCTTCTGAGATTCAGATGTCCAAGCTTTTGGTGCCATAGCTTAACTTCATCTTCTTTGGTTATTAGGCAAGTAGATAACTTTGCTTTATCTTGAGAAACCCACAAGTAGCAATTGTCCTTTGATCTAACACCTTTCATCAGGATGTCCCCTTCACTGTTAGCAACTAAGCATTCACTCTTAGTAAAGTTGACCTTCATTCCTTGATCACACAGTTGACTAATACTAATTAAGTTGGCAGTTAATCCTTTCACAAGAAGCACCTTATCAAGTTTGGGTAGACCCTCTTCCACAAGATTTCCTACGCCCTTTATTTCTCCTTTGGCTCCATCCCCAAAAGTCACAAAACTTGTAGCATATGGCTTAACATCAGTCAAGTAATTTTTATCACCAGTCATATGTCTGGAACATCCACTGTCAAAGTACCAATCATTTCTAGATGACACTCTCAGAGATGTATGAGCAATTTGAGCAATCTCATCAGCTTCTGGTTCTATTTTTCTAGGATCCATAGTGTTGCTTGTGAAATTATCATTTTTCTGCTTCCACTGCTTCTTGGTGATCTTTACTGTGGGATCAGGTCTTGGTGAATAGGTCCTGTCTGGGTAGCCATATAATTTGAAACAGAAAGGTCTGATATGTCCTTTTCTTCCACAGTAGTGACATACCCAACCATAATTCCTTCCTTTTGATCTGGGCCTATATCCTGATGCCTGTTGTCTCACCTGATGCTGGGGCATCTGTCTTGACATAATATGATCATGAGTATTAACAGATGGCACAAACTGTCTCACTGGTAGTTGTTTCTGCTGAGGCAAGGAACTGTAGTCAAACCCAATACCTTTAGAATCTCCAGGTTTCTGTCCTATTTCCAGAATTTCGTCCAAAGCATCAGTACCTTTGTTCATCATCCGCAGTTGCTTGTTCATATTGCCAATCTTGGAAGTAAGTAAGATAACCTCATCATTGAGGTCTGAGTTTATTTTCAGAAGTTTGTCTTTCTCAGCTTGCAAGAGAGTGATGGTCCTCTTTTGTTTTTCTAAAGTTCTACAAACTTCTTCACTTTTGAGATATAGCTCCTTGTAAGAATCAGCCAATTCATCATATGTTACCTCTTCATCACTAGATTCATGGTCAGATGTGCACACTCCAGTCAAGGCATTCACATGATTTGCAGTTTCAGGTTCTTCTTCTGATTCATCCTCATCAGTCCAAGACACAGTCATCACCTTCTTTTGTTTCTTCAAATAAGTTGCACACTCAGTTCTGATGTGACCAAAACCTTCGCATTCATGGCATTGCACCCCTTTGCTTTGATTGATTTTGTCATCAGTTCTAGGTTTCCTCTGATTGTTGGCATTTTTATAGATGCTGCGACTGTTGTCCGGAGCATTTGTCCTAGGACGTCTGTCCATCCTCTTCACAACTTTATTAAATTGTTTGCCCAACAACACAATATCTTCAGAGATGCTCTCATCAGTATCTAAATTACTCTCCACATCATCTTCATCAGTGTTGGAGATGAAAGCAATGTTCTTGTCTTTCTTTTCAGATCTTTCATTAACCTTTAATTCAAAAGTTTGAAGAGATCCAATCAACTCATCAACTTTCATATTTCCAATATCTTGGGCCTCCTCAATAGCACATACTTTCATATCAAATTTCTTAGGCAGGGACCTGAGAATTTTGCTTACCAGTTTTTCATCAGATATCTTTTCCCCCAAGGATTCAAATGTGTTAGCATATTCTAGCACATTCATGTGAAAGTCATGAACACTCTCTCCTTCCTTCATTCTCAAATTCTCAAACTGTGTTGTTAGCAGTTGTAGCCTTGACTTCTTGACCTTTTGAGTACCTTCATGAGCTGTTCTTAGGATATCCCAAGCTTCCTTGGCAATAGTACATTGTTTAATCAACCTGAACATGTTCTTGTCAACACCATTAAACAAAGCATTCAGGGCTTTAGAGTTTCCAATAGCTGCAGTGTCTTCTGCTGTAGACCACTCCTCTTCTGGTTTCAACTCATCAGTATCAATATTATTCGCATCTTTTATTTTAGGAGGAACCCATGCCTTGATCACAGCCTTCCAAGCTCTGCTGTCTAGAGATTTCAAGAATGCTGTCATGCGTGATTTCCAAATGTCATAGTTCGACCCATCCAACAAGGGTGGTCTGTTCACCAGTCCTCCTTCTTTATCCATTGAGCCAGAAACTTCTTTCCCTGGAGCTCACCCACACAGAACAGGGTGCCTGCTCTGATGCCAACTGAAATTCCTGGCAACCTGACTGAAATATGCTGTGCACAATGTTGGCACAACTGTCCGAGCACGTGTCTACTCAGAACTACAATTAAAGTAACACAGCGTGTTGAACACTATTTTGTGAAAATTGTTCATATTGACTTTTATTGATGAATTGACAAAAACTTGCTTGCTGAATGCTAAATATGGATGCAAAACACAAGGAATGAAATGAAAATATGGTTAATGAAAGATATGCAAAGGAAAAACGAAATGGAAAGGATGGGAATTAATTTCGACCAGGTTGTGAGTTGAAAAGAGTTTTTATGGTGAATGGGTGTGTAGGCTGAAATGCGGTTTCAATAAGAAGTGGAATGAAGGGATTAGGGACGCCACACTTTCTAATCCTAGAAAGTGATAAGTCTGTGAAGTGATGATCCCCACAAGAAAGGATTCTTGATATGATCATACAAGGTTCAATACAGAACCTAAAGAGCAAATTACTCACTTTTTTTAACAAAATTCAACTAACTTTTATTCATCATTTGCGCCATATATATATAGGCTGCAATGGTTCACTGATTACAAAAGCTTAAAGACCTAATTCAATCATAGTAATGGAATTTCGGCCCTTGAATGCTAGATGTTACAAAACTAAATCCTACTTAATGAAATTCGGCCACATGAATGCTAGAAGTTACAAACTGAAAACTCCATTGATGAGGAGCTTGATGGGGGCGGCACAAAGGAAAAGAGAAGGTCAGAATTCTGAAAAATCCTTCCTTGATTGCCTCATTATGAGCTCTTGAATGCTGAATATTCTTTCCTTTTTCTTGTGTTGCACCTTCTCTCACTTTAATTGCTCCATTGACTCATTTGTTTCCTCCTTGCTTCAGCACCTTTATTTGCAATAATTAAACACACAACTTTACCATTCCAAGCTTGGAAGCTTTAAGATGGCCATAAAATTAGGGAAAACTTAACTAAGTGTCTTTGGGTCAAATAATGTACCCTTTCACTTTTTATTACAACATAACAAAAATAACTAAATAAAATGGGCAGCAAGAGATGCGCCCCACCCCTCCTCCAATGGTTTGATGCACAAAACCATTTTACCCTCCAAGTTCCCTAGTGTAGGTTTGAACTCCAAAGCTTTGACCACCAATTGATTTAGTGCTTCCTTAACTTGCTTAGTCCTTGCCCTTGTCATTGGTCCTCCTAGCCCTTGAATTGAAGTGTTTGTGTCATGGACAATCATGCCTTCATCACAGCGTAACAAGGCACAAATAAAAATGAACACAGCGGAAATATAAAGTACACAGTGAGTTTGTTAACCCAGTTCGGAGCAACTCTCCTACTCTGGGGGATACCAATCCAGGAATGATTCCACTATTATAGTTCTAGTGAAAAGACCAACGCAGACACACTACTTGACTTTGCACCTAGACCCTACCAGTGGCAACTCTATCTAGGAACTCCTAGATATGAGACCCCGTCTCAATTCCTACCAGCAACACAAACGGTATAATAATCAAACACGCAAAACACACAAAGAGAGACACACTCTAATGACACATACTCACTCCGTACTTAAAAGCTTAGGAGCAGCTTACAAATTACAACTCAAAACAAACTCAGTCCTTAGCTTGAATCAGGGTGATACAAGCAAGGCTCACAATTAACAAACAAAACCCTAAAAACCTTAAAACACACGCTTTGCTAACACACACGGTTTTTAGTTACCCTACTAGGGTTTGCCTTCATGAATATATAGTACTGAGATACCACGGGTCTGGGCTTCGAAATAGAGCATGGACATTGACCGGTCCAGCTGAAACAATCTTCTAGAAATAATAAAAAGCTTCCAAATATAGAACAATATCTTGTGGAACAAATAGCAAGGCAAATAGAACTTCAAGCAAATCTTCAATCAGATACACGCGCCTTGATCAGCAAGCTAGAGGAAAATAAATCTTCAGGCAAATCTTTGGAAGATTGCGTACACAAATATAAAGCGCTAGCTGGCGCGAAAACACAACTCACGTAAAGCTGTTCCATATGCTACCGCATCTGTCCCAGCATCTGGCTAGTAGATGTTTTTGCAAAATGTAGCCAATCTACAAAAACCCAACACAAATCAAAGGAGAAATTCAGAAGGACCAACTCAAAATCAAGCAACTTCAGAAACAGATTCAAGAAAAGTCTTATGGCTACATGGAATGAGCTTGACAATGAATCAAAGTCTGAAAATGAAGATGAAGAAGAAGCAAATATAGCTCTGATTGCTACAACATCTTCTGATGAAGAATCAGGTTCAGACTCTGAAGATGAGGTATATTCTGAACTCACTCATTCTGAACTTATTGATACAGTTAAGGATCTTATGAACCACCTCAGAAGCAAGTTAAATCAATTTAAATCTTTGAAAAAGAAAAATAACTTGCTGGCTGATGAGAATCTTCAACTTCAGAATCATATCAATGAGATTGATGAAGAAGTTAAAGAACTCAGAGAAATGGTTCATAAGAAACCTGATGAAGTTCCTAGTGAACATGAAATTGCTCTTCAGGATTTTATCTTAACTGGAATCAACAGAAGCAAAGTTGCTTCTATGATTTATAATATCAACAGAAACAAAGGAGAAGGAATTGGTTTCAAAAATGATTCATTTAATTTTTCAAATGAAACAAACCTTCCATCATGTTCTGAAGATAATATAAAAGGCACTAAGGTATGTTTTGTACCTGCATCTGACAATTCTGAGAAACATAATTTAACAGAAATTGAGACTGCTAAGTCTGAAGTTCTGAACTGCTCAAAATCTAAAACTTCTGAACCTAAGGGAAAGATGAAGGCAGAATTTAAAACTTTGCCAAAGTCTAAACCAAAAGGTTCTAAGTCAAAGACTATGAGGAGAACAGACTTTAAATCTGAAAAGGTTCAAAGTCTGAAGAGTTCAGAACCTAAGACAAGCAAGTCTCAAACTCTGAAAAATTCAGACTCAAACTTTCAAAAGACTGTGTTTATAAAACCTTCAAGGAATATTAAACCAATTTATACAAAACCTTATAAATCTTAGAATGTCAGACAAAGCATACAAAAGAAAGCCATTATGTCATCTGATTCTGGTTGTATTAAGAAAGGTCAGAAAGTCTGCCTTGTGTCAGGAGCTAGCAAAACTGAAGTTCTTAACAAATCAGAACCTTCTACTTCTGAATCCAAGATTCTGAACAAATCAGAATCAAAGACTCTTAAGTCCAAAGTTCTGAAGAAAATAGAACCAAAGACCTTCAAGTCTCAGGTTCTGAAGAAATCTGAGTCAAGACCTTTGAAAGCTCAGGTTCTGAAGAACTCAGTGTCTGATACTAAGACTTACTCAAGATTAAAGGATTCACATTCAAGGTATCTGAACAAGTCTGAGTATTATAACTCCATACATAAGGTGCAACAAAAGACTAAACCTTTCAGAACTAACCCAAGAGGACCCATATGGGTACCCAAGTCAGAAATCATTTATGTTGCAGATATGATTAAATGCCAAAGAAAAGGTGAAGTCATGGTGCCTGGACAGTGGCTGCTGGCATTGCATGACAGAAGGAAAGTCTATGTTCCAAACCCTGATCATGAAAGAGGGAGGAACTGTGGAATCTGGAGGGAACCACAAAGACTGGATCATTGGTGCTGAGCTAGCTGACACTTCTCCTGAAGCCAATCAAGAACATTGTTGGAACAAAAATGGGTGTTCAGAAACAACCTGATTGAACAAGGAGAGGTAGATCAAAAGCACCACAAAGGTATGATTGTTCTCTGTTATACTTAATAGATTCTACATCAGTTGGAAAACTATCAGACTCATGAAAACAACATAACCTTCTTTGTGATAATACTGCTGTAATCTGTTTGTCTAAAAATTCCAATTCTACATTCAAGAGCCAAACATTTTTGAACTTAAACTTCATTTTATTAGAGATTATGTTCAGAAGGATGTTTTGGATTTTCAATTCATTGATTCTGATTATCAATCATCAATGGGCTGATACATTTACAAAACCCCTCATTTTAGACAGATTTTATTTTATAAAAAGAATCTGAACTTGCATTTCATCTCTTGAAAAATTGCTTGACTCTGAATAGAAACTGAGAACATGAAGTTCATCAGAAGCTAAGACTTAACAGACACTCACTTTGAGAGTCTGAAGATAGTTCAGCTTCTGAAAACATCAGAGTCTGAGTTTCAGAATCTGATTTTTTTGTGACTTCTGATAAAACTCATCATAAGTGGACACTTTACACGTGGCCCACTAATGAGAGTGAATCTGAATAGTTGTTCAACACTTGGTCAGAATCTGATAAGTAATAACAGCTGGGTTGTCATGAATTAAGCCTTGAAAGCTGTACTTTGCACCCTCCTAAAGTCATCAATGTGCAGTGTGTTTAAATGTTTTTCTGTTTCTGAAAAGTTTTAACAAACACACTCAAAACACAGTATTCAGTTTTCATCTTATATGTTCAGTTTTCAGACCCAGTTTAAAAACTCTCAAACAATTCTGTCTGAAACAGTTCAGCAGTACTGAACAAAATGTTCTGAACAATTGGTTCTGTAACAGTTCAGTGGTTCTGAACAAAAATGCTCTGAACATTTTATCTCACATTTTCACTCTCTTAAAATTCTTGAATTTTCTTTTTGTTGATGACAAAAGGGGGAGTAAAAGTAACAAGTATTTCAGGCTCTGAGCTCAGAATATAAGTAATTACTCATAATTAATTAACTTATGAGAACAACTTTTAATCTCTTAGCCTCTGTTTTGAAATTCTGGGAGATAAAGTACTCTTTATTGAGTTAAATTGAATTTAAATAACTTGGATAAGACTCAGGGAGCTTACAAACCTCATCCTGTGAATTATCAGACTTAGGGGGAGCTTGCAAACCTCATACCCTGAAGTCAGCTTGTTATTTATAATTCTGAGTGATAATTTCACCTTATTGTTTTAAGTTGAATTTAATTAACTTGGATAAGAATCAAGGGGAGCTTGCAAACCTCACCTTGTGGATTATCAGACTCAGGGGGAGCTTGCAAACCTCATACCCTGAAGTCAACTTGTTAATTAAAGTTAACAACAATTCTGATATTCTCACCTTTTTGATCTAAACTGAATTTAATTAACCTGGATCAGACTCAGGGGGAGCTTGCAAACCTCATACCCTGAAGTCAACTTGTTAATTAAATTAACAACAATTTTCCTTTTAATACTTGTGTTTGTCATCATCAAAAAGGAGGAGATTGTTGGAACAAAATGTATGAACAACTCTCTTTTGGGTTTTGATGATAACAAAGTGTTAAAAAGAAAATTGGAATTGCTAATGCTTGATTCTAAGTGTGCAGAACCATGTACTTAAAGATTGGTATCTAACATTGGTTATGAAAGAACAAGCTAAGAGCAAGAAGGAAAATATAGAAGCTTATGTTGCAAGACTGAAGAAAATCAGCATCTGAAGAAGAGCTTCTGAAGACAGCGTCTGAAGAAGAGCTTCTGAAGGGAGCGTCTGAAGACCAACTTCTGAAGGGTGCGTCTGATGAACAGTGCGTCTGTTGAACAATGCGTCTGAAGGGTGTGTCTGATGAACAGTGCGTCTGATGAATAGTGCATCTGAAGTCTGCTTCTGAAGAAGTGCGTCTGATGAACAGTATCTGATGACCAACTTCTGAAGTACTGTGTCTGAAGGGAGCTTCTGATGAACAGTTCCTGCTGAAGCCAGCTTCTGAAGAGAAGCTTCTGAAGTCTGAATCAGCAGTCAACGTTTGCAACTGTGAACAGTGAAGTTCTGTGTGTCATAACAGCTCAATGGAACAGTTGTCACCCTGTACGAAACATTCTCCATGTTTTAAAGAAGCAATTCAAATTCCTTCATCTGCTGCTCTGTTTTGCGCACACAATGTCAGGCAAAAATTAAGCTGGACATAGCTTCTATTTGCAACGGCTCTTTTGATGACATGGCTCTTCTCAACAGCTCTTTAATCTTCTATAAAGGATTGAAGGATTGAAGATGAAGAACCAAGACTCTGTTCCAGAAAAACACATGCTCTGTTTTACGTGACAGTCATCAAAACACTTAGAAATTCTTACAAACTTATTATCTTAGAATTTCTTAAGTAGAGAGTCTTAATCTGAATTGTATTTTGTGAACACCACTGATAGTATATCAAGTGTTCAACTCAAACTCATTTCTGTTGTAAATCTGTTTGATTCAAAGCCTCTAGCCTGCGTGCTTGAGCAACCAGAAGTCTCATAACTTTGTGTATTGAGCATAGAAAGTCTTAGACTGTGTGTCTAAGCAGGGAAGTCTCTTACTAAGTGTTTGAGCAACTAGAAGTCTCTTACTAGGTGTTTGAGCAAGGAAGTCTCATCCTTTGTGGTTGAGCAGGGAAGTCTCTTACTAGGTGTTTGAGCAAGGAAGTCTCATCCTTTGTGGTTGAGCAAGGAAGTCACATACCGTGTGTGTGAGCAAGGAAGTCTCTATGCTTTGTGCTTGAGCAATTGTAATCGTTTCATTATAGTGAAAAATCTCTTGTAGTGACAAGGGGACTGGACTACTTCCGGGTTGTGGAAGGAACCAGGATAAACTGTTGTGTCTCTCTTTCCCTCTCTCATTTACTTTATATCCGCTGCATAAAACACTCTGAAAACAGTTCAGATCTGATCAATATCAGAATCTGAACTAACATAAGTTTTTGAGATAGAAAAGAAATAGCCCACACAATTCAACCCCCCCTTCTTGTGTGTTTTTCTCACCTTCAGATTGTGGCTACGCAAGAAGAACTCAATCAGTTTCAAAGAAATGATGTTTGGGATTTAGTTGCAAAACCAAATCACAAGAACATTATTGGAACAAAATGGGTGTTCAGAAACAAGCTGAATGAACAAGGAGAAGTAGTCAGAAACAAAGCTAGACTTGTTGCTCAAGGCTACAGTCAACAGGAAGGAATAGATTACACTGAAACATTTGCTCCAGTTGCAAGACTGGAAGCAATCAGGTTACTTCTTTCCTATGCAGTAAATCATAATATCATTCTATATCAAAAGGATGTTAAGAGTGCTTTTTTAAATGGAGTCATTTCTGAAGAAGTGTATGTCAAACAACCTCCTGGTTTTGAAGATTTAAAACATCCAGATTTTGTTTTTAAACTTAAGAAATCACTGTATGGTCTGAAACAAGCTCCCAGAGCTTGGTATGAGAGACTAAGTAATTTCTTACTTAAAAATGATTTTGTACGAGGACAAGTTGACAATACACTTTTCAGAAAGACACTTAAGAAAGACATCTTAATTGTTCAAATCTATATTAATGATATTATATTTGGTTCTACTAATGCCATTCTTTGCAAATAATTTTCTAAGTTAATGCAGGATGAATTTGAAATTAGCATGATGGGAAAATTGAAGTTCTTTCTTGGAATTCAAATCAACCAATGCAAAGATGGAGTGTATGTTCATCAATCAAAATATACAAAGGAGCTTCTGAAGAAGTTCCAGCTTGAAGATTGTAAATTGATGACAACATCAATGCATCCAACCTGCAATTTAAGCAAAGAAGACACTGGCTCAAAGGTAGATCAGAATCTCTACAGAGGTATGATTGGTTCTCTGTTATACTTAACAACTTCTAGACCAGATATTTTATTTAGTGTATGCTTGTGTGCAAGATTCCAATCAGATCCTAGAGAATCTCATATGACTGATGTCAAGAGAATCTTCAGGTATCTGAAGGGAACAACTAATCTTGGACTTCTGTATAAGAAATCCTTATATTACAAGCTGGTTGGATTCTGTGATGCTGATTATGCTGATGACAGGATTGAAAGAAAATCCACCAGTGGAAATTGTCAATTCCTTGGTGAGAATCTGATATCCTGGGCCAGCAAAAGACAATCAACTATTGCATTGTCAACAGTAGAAGCAGAATACATCTCAGCTGCAAGTTGTTGCACACAACTGCTCTGGATGAAACATCAGTTGGAAGACTATCAGATTCATGAAAACAACATTCCTATTTTCTGTGATAATACTGCTGCAATCTGTTTGTCTAAAAATCCAATTCTACATTCAAGAGCCAAGCATATTGAAATTAAACATCATTTTATTAGAGATTATGTTCAGAAGGGTGTTTTAGATATTCAATTCATTGATACTGATCTTCAATGGGCTGATATATTTACAAAACAAATCACAGAAGATAGATTTAATTTTATTAAAAAGAATCTGAACATGCATTTCATCTCTTGAAAAAAAAAATTTACTTGACTCTGAATAGAAACTGAGAATCTGAAGTTCATCAGAAGCTAAGACTTAACAGACACTCACTTGAGAGTCTGAAGAAAGTTCAGCTTCTGAAGACATCAGAGTCTGAGTTTTAGAATCTGAACTTTTGACTTCTGATAAAACTCATTATAAGTTGACACTTTACACGTGGCCCACTAATGAGAGTGAATCTGAACATTTGTCTAACACATGGTCAGAATCTGATAAGTTATAACTGCTGGGCAGTGATGAGTTAGCATTGAAAGTTGTACTTTGCCCCTCCTAAAGTCATCAATGTGCAGTTGTGTTTTAATGTTTTTCTGTTTTCAGTTTCTGAAATGTTTTAAAAACACAGTCACACTTTCACTTTCTCATCTTATATGTTCAATTTTCAGACCCATTTCAAAACTCTCATTTCTGTCTGAAAAAGTTCAGTAGTACTGAACCATATGTTCTGAACAATTGTGTCTGAAAGAGTTCAGCAGTACTGAACCATATGTTCTGAACAATTGTGTCTGAAACAGTTCAGTGGTACTGAACAAAATGCTCTGAACATTTTTATCTCACGTTTTAACTCTCTTAAATTCTTGAATTTTCTTTTTGTTGATGACAAAAGGGGGAGTAAAAGTAACAAGTATTTCAAGCTCTGAGCTTACAGAATATAAGTTAATTTCTGATAATTACTTAACTTAGGAGAACAGCTTCTTATCTCTTAGCCTCTGATTAATTCTTTGTGAGATAATTCTATGAAAAATCACTCAGAAACAGTTTGATTTTTCACCTGTTTGATTTAAAATGAATTTAATTAACCTGGATAAAACTCAGGGGGAGCTTACAAACCTCACCTTGTGAATTATCAAACTCAGGGGGAGCTTACAAACCTCAGACCCTGAAGTCAACTTGTTAATTAAGTTAACAACAATTTTCTATTAATACTTATGTTTGTCATCATCAAAAAGGGGGAGATTGTTGGAACAAAATGTATGAACAAGTATCTTTTGAGTTTTGATGATAACAAAGTGTTAAAAAGAAAATTGGATATGCTAATGCTTATTCTAAGTGTGCAGGACCATATAATTAATTGTTGTATCTAATGGTGGTTCTGAAAGATCAAGTTAAGAGCTAAAGGAAAATATTGAAGCTTAAGGTGCGTCTGAAAGACCAGCGTCTAAAGGTGCGTCTGAAAGACCAGCGTCTGAAGGTGCGTCTGAAGACCAGCTTCTGAAGACAGCGTCTGATGAACAGTGCGTCTGAAGGCAACGTCTGATGACCAGCTTCTGAAGACAGCGTCTGATGAACAGTGCGTCTGAAGGCAGCGTCTGATGAACAGTGCGTCTGAAGGCAGTGTCTGAAAGACCAGCTTCTGAAGAACTGCGTCTGAAGACTGGGAGTCTGAGTCTGAGTCTGAGTTTTAAGGAAAAGCAGAAGTCAACATCTGTCACTGTCAACAGTAAAGTACTGTACGGTCAGAACAGCTCTCTGCAACTCTTGCCTCCTTGGACGAAACACGCAGCCAGTTTTTAAGGAAACAATTCAAATTGTATTGCTCTGTTTTTTGAGTTCGCACACAATGTCAGGAACAAATTTAATGCTGGTTGAAGCTTCTATTTCAAACGGCTTTATTTGATGACCTGGCAATCTTCTCAAGAGCTCTTTCTTCCTCTATAAAGATCTGAAGATTTGAAGAAGAACTTGTTCAAGACTCTGAAAAACATACTCTGTTTTCTGGAAACGCAATTCTGCTAAATCTGAAAGTCATCAAATAACTTAGAAATTCTTACAAACTTCTTATCTTAGAATTTCTTAAGTATAGAGTCTTAAATCTGTGTTGTATTTTGTGAACACCACTGATAGTATATCAAATGTTCAACTCAAACATATTCTTTTGTAAATCTGTTTGATTCAAAGTCTCTTACTTAGTGTTTGAGCAAAGAAGTCTCTTACTTTGTGTTTGAGCATAGGAAGTCTCTTACTTAGTGTTTGAGCAATTGGAAGTCTCTTACTTTGTGTTTGAGCATATGAAGTCTCTTGCTTTGTGCTTGAGCAATTGTAATCTTTGTGATTATAGTGAAAATCTCTTGTAAGTGACAAGGGGACTGAACTACTTCCGGGTTGTGGAAGGAACCAAGATAAACTGCTTGTGTCTCTCTCATTTTCTTTATATCCGCTGCAAAACAACTCTGAAAATAGTTTCAGAATCTGATCAATATCTGATTCTGAACTAACCTAAGTTTTTGAGAAAGAAAAAGCCAACACAATTCAACCCCCCTTCTTGTGTTTTTCTCACCTTCATTTCCCTCCCACTAATCAGTTGTTATGTAGAATTATGTGCAATGACATGTCATGAACTTTGGTGTTATTCATCCTTATGTAATGTTCTTCCAACCATTGCTTTCTGCCTAAGCATCATCTTTTATGAATTTAGTTTTCATCGCAACTTATAATGTTTTTTGCTACGGATCTGCCCCATGGTTTGTATCATTTGGTATAAAGAACTCATCTCATTAATACACTGGTTGTAAGACATACTGATGGTTATTGTTATGTGCAACTTTGGTTGTTTTGTTTTTTCTTTCATTGCATTTTGTCCGTATTTTGCCTCGATTTTTCGTTTCGAACCAAACACTGACCATGTGCGATTTCGAATTTCTACGCTATAGTCTGGAAAAATCCATGCAACCATTAGAAAGAACCTGATCCCACTCTTTAAAGATCAAATTGAGGAGGGTTCAATTTATGTTTTTGAGAATTTCATGGTTGGGTTGAATGACCATTCGTATAAGACCACCAATCATAAGTATAAGCTGAATTTTTTGGGAAGCACCAAGATTTTCATGGTCTCTCCGGGTGACATACCAAGCTGTCATTTCAAGTTTGTGCCCTTTGTGGAAATTCTGTCCGCAGGGAAGGATGATGGATTGCTTGGTAAGACGTTAGTTTTCATGCAATTGGTCAGTATGTCTTTATGTGACATATTTCCCATTATTGTGTTAATTCTTAAAATTATTTATTTCAGATGTTATTGGTCACATAGCTGAGAAGAATGTGCTAAAGGAGACAGAAAATAATGGCAAAATGACAAAGGTCATGGACCTAACTCTGGAAGACTTGGAGTGAGCAGAATTTCTCGCCTTATACTTTTGTTGTTGTGGGATGGTATCCGCTAACCTTTACCATTTCGTGTTCATATTGTAGGAGTAATAGGTTGCACTGCAGTTTGTGGGATGTGTATGCTGTAAGAATGCAGGAATTTCTCGACTCGCATGATTCATCTGAGCCGGTTATCATGATACTCCAGTTGTGCAAACTGAAAAAAAAAAATTGGTGTGCTTGGTTTTTATGCCATAAAGATATTTTTGTTCAGCTTGGTATTTGTATTGTGCATTATTTTTATGTGAGTCACGCACTACTAATCTAATTGTGTATGTGCCGTCATTATATATGATACGTTTTGTGTTAAATCAATGTGCAGGCTGAATGAAACTGATGTTGTGCTCACTCAAGTTGTAAGCCAAATGACCGGTCCCAATTTGTTGACTTTATCTGATGATCTGCTTCAGACTCAGCGGATGACGATATCTGACCTGGTGGAATCAACTGAGGTAGTGTGCTAACTTACAGTGTGTTATACATCCTTTATAGCAGAAGTTAATGTGCTAATTATGCATGTATATTGAGGTTTGAACAGAAGTGCTTTGGCACCATTCTCGCAAAAATATGTGAGCTTGAGATTGATCTAGGCTGGTATTATCAAGCTTGCACGAAGCGCGCATCACAGGTGATCACGGCGGCGGGGGCCATATTCTGCGAGAAATGCAAGATGCCTAGAAGTGTCATTCCTAGGCAAGTTGAACAACAAAGATTACACTTTATGAAATTTGTTTCTTGGTTGCCATTTTGCTTTGCTAATTCTTCTGATAAAATTGTATAGGTTTAAGGTTCATGTCCAGGTAATAGACAACACTAGATCAACTACATTTGTTTTGTTCGATCGTGTTGTGTTGCAGTTTCAAGGAAGATCTGTTCAGGACATGTTGGATGGAATGAATACTGTAAAGAGTTTTGTTACCTGTTTTTTATCGACATCCTTTTGCCTATTGAATGACCAAGTGACCATGATTTAAAAAAATAAAAATTTTCAATGTTTTCTCTGTAGAGGAATGAATCATCCCCATATCCATCAGAGCTTAATGCCTATGTGGACAAGAGGATGCTGTTTAAGTTGGAGGTAAGTGATGCCAATTTGTACCGCAACTGGCGCAGTTACACCGTAAAAAAATGCACACATGATGACAAAATCATTGCGAGTTTCTTGACTCTACATGGTCTTAACGTAAGATACATCAAATCAATTCCTTTTTTTAGTTGTATCGATTTTACGGTTTCACGGATAGTGACATAACAAATGTATCGCAGATCGGAACCGATGAGGATGTGGCAGGTCATATCGAAGCATCGTCTGGGGTAGCACCTGTCGTAAATGTGGTATATCATGGACTGATCTTTATTTAACTGCAATCCTATCCTTTGCGGTTTGTATGCATGCACTCCTCTTACTCTATGAGGGACATCTGACTAATAAGTATTGAATTTTTTCTTTCATTTAGGAGGCTGTTGAAGGTGGCGATTCAAATAATAAGGATGAATCTGAGACAACTGAAACTCCAACCAATAAAAGTCTAGGAAAACGGTCCGCTGAGAGCTTGGAAGGATTACATGGGATCAGCTTTGAAGGTGGGGAAACGTCGGCTTCTAAAGCGGCAAAGACGCGTTCTGCAAACAATTGAACTGGCTTAACGGAATTGGCATAATCTCTACCTGTTTTTTGTTGTCGTGCTCATGTTTTGTGTCATTAGATGCCCATCTTTTGTATGTTGCTTTGTCTTTATTTTTTGGATGTGGTATCGGCCATGACTACCTACGTAGGGCAGGTTTTGTATGTTTATTATGTTGTATGGTTTGGCATCTTTTGTGTCGTCCTCCTTGAACAAAAAAATATGTTAGTCTTTGTCGGAGGAAGTTATGGCGGATGTATGTTTATCTATTGATAAAACATTATGTTATGTCGTTAATTCCTTTCTCTCAACTACTATAGGCAACTGAGTTAAATTCTATTGGCCTAGCTTTCCCCGCATAAATGTTGTTCAAACAACTTTATATCAATTAATTGCGCATACACCGAGTCTCTGTCGTTGCTATAAAATCTGAACATGTTATTCACTGCATGGACAAAGGTCTTATTTTTCGTATGACCATTGTGTGCCCCAGAACTATGGTATGCAGATTGTCATGACTGAGTCGCAGTTAAAAATTATCGGCCAGGTGTCTGCGCATAATTTTTCAGCAGGATATTATGTATATTAGATCAAGTAAACATTTTGATGAATGTGTGTCTATAGTGTTTGCAATGTTGATGGACAAATATCGCGCTTTTGGTTTGTCGACAGAGAAATGCTAAGATGTTAGATTTTTATATCCTACCTTTTCATTTTTGTGCGACTAAATTTTCATCGGGACATTATATATTTGACATCGACTACATCGATCGATGATTGTGTATCTACAATGCATGCATTGCTGATGGACAGATGCCACGATTTTGGTTGTGCGATGGTGGACTGCTTAGAATACGATTTTTATATCCTACTGTTTCATCTGTGTGGGAGATTTGTTTAGGCACAACATTATATGTCGCAGGTCAAATAAACTGATTGATGATTGTGTATCTACAATGCGTGCAATGTCGATGGATAGATGCCGCAATTTTGGTTGTGCGATGGTGAACTGCTGCAAGGTTCTATTTTTATATCCTACATGTTCGTCTGTGTGGGAGTAATTTTTGACCACAACATTATATGTCGCAGGTCAACTAAACTGATCGACGATTGTGTATCTATAATGCGTGCGGTGCTGATCCACAGATGCCGTGCTTCTGGTTTATTGACAGAAAAATGCCAAGCTGTTAAATTTGTATGTCCTACCTTTTCATCATGAATGTACATCTGTAGTCTTTGCTGCAGAAGAAAATCTAATGTGGTAAGCTGGGTGTTGGATGAAATGACATATCCTGTGCCGCGTCATTATTATAAAATCTATCAATGTTGGGCACCGCATCAACACACTGTCTTTAGGCAAACCAGCACCGGCTTACAAGTAACTCAACATTTGTACCCGTCGCAGACATCACTTGCCTGTTACGGTTCGCAAACCGGTGAAGGTGGAGTGATGACCCAATATGTTAGGTATGGCATACATCATTCTCCTACTATGGTTGCTGGACCAGTGGGGCTGATCACCTATGATGTCATGCTATGCGGCTATAATATCAGCCATACCTTCTTCCATGCGTTGCTTATATAATACATCTGACCTGCTACTCTGCACCACATCAACATTGCTTTCGACGTCCTTTGTTTTCGTTCTTTTCTTTTGTGCTTTCTGCTCCCATGGACTGTTTCTCTTTTCTATCCCCTTCCTAATATGCCTGCCGTTCATACACAGAAAGGTTGTGCGTTCAACTCCCTCTGATAGCTGTTGATGGACAACTTGTGAAAAAGGAATTGGCAAGCAACGGATAGTGATTTCCCTGAAAATAGTCATCAAAGTCTCAACCATTTACGCAATACTCCATTGTCAAATATTACTAATGGCGAGCTTTGTCTATATTTTATATTACTTTTACCTTTATCTTGTGTGTCATTGTTGTCAATAATAGTTGTATGACATCCATCTGCAGTTCATCCCTCATCCTCTAACAGACGGCTGACGAAAAAAGAAGGGTTTCTACGAGACCGAGATGACAGTTTTTATGATGGAGGGCAGTGTTCTTCGAATCATGAAATTGCAACAAGTCCTTTGTGTACCATTGCTAACAGTGAGTGTGGTTTCATTCTGTTGTTAGCTTTTGTTTCATTTTCCATCAGTTGTTCGATGATTTAATCTCATTAATGTGTTGTTTTGTTCCATGGTTTATGTTGAAATAGCTGTTATTTTGCTTCCTCTGTATTGGTAGTTATCTTCATGCACGGTTGGCAATTCAATGCAATTGTTTTTTGGTTTCTTAGAATCAAAACTTGAGCATCGTGCGGACCAATTGTTTCAAAATCAAGTTCGGTTGGCACCTGGAAAATATACATTGCAAAATAGCACAATCATTCATAGGTATAACGAGATGCTACACATAATTCAACCAGTGTCGTGCCCATTGATGCAGATGCAGCTTCGGTTGAAGGTACTCTTCGCGTTCTTTCTTTTCGCCTTCCATTATTTTCTTTCAATTCAGCCGGCCTGCATGCATGCCATTTCATATTTTGCAGATGTTCATTTCTCTATGCAACATGTGCCTTTAAACTGCGCAATGAATTCCGAAGACTTCGATATTCCGACGAATTACGGTATGTGAATAAGCAATTTAGATTTTTGTGCGCCGTCGCGCTCATCTTTGCACATATGTTGATTATTAACAATTAGTCCCTTTTAGATGTTGTCGACGACACACTGTGCCAACCCAATTATGAAGAATTTGATGTGCCATCAAACTCTGGTCAGTTTTGGTTAATCATATCCACCTATTTTCTTAATACACCCGATTATGCTTGAAATATCCTTTTTACACTATTATTTTTCCGGCCACATTTACAGCCGTACGTGGCAGTTGCTGGATTATACGGTGAACGTGTTATTGTTTCCATCATATGATGGTAATAATAATTTCATCATGCATGTGTCGGGAGTGTTAATTGCTCATCGACTTTGAATGATGTCGACTCGAAGCCGTGTCAATTGAATTTCGAAGATTCTGATGTACCCTCCTGTTCAGGTGGCTTATATAATCATCCATAAATTTTATTTCTGGTTCTTAATTGTGACAATTAATTATATGCATATATCTATTATTATTGTCCTGGCGTATTACTTATTGCATCGGTTTCCATTTACATGTAGATGGCTTCGGTGACGATTGGCAGGAATTAAACGACCCAACTACGTTAGGTATGATGTTCCCCATGTATTGTAATAATCAACTATGATTTCGCAAAGTGCATGGATTGTTTGACGTAGTAGTCGTTGTTTCGTAGGAATCCAAGATTCAAGTTATTTCAGTATTGGAGAGCCGACTTATTCTTGCCAAAAATGTGGTGCATTAATGTGGTATGAAGAGCGCACTAAGAAGCATTGTAAACCAAAGGTTCCAGAGTTCTCTCTATGTTGTTTAAAAGGGAGAGTCATGCTACCTCCATACCGTCGCCTTCCCCAACCTCTTCATGACATGTACCATAAACAAGATAGGAAAAGCAAATTATTCAAGGAGAATATTAGGTCTTTCAACAGCATGTTTGCGTTTACATCTATGGGAGGAAAGATAAACAATGGAATGAATAATGGTAAAGCACCTCCTATGTTCATCATGAATGGCGAAAATTATCATCATATTGGAAGTCTTCTCCCTTTGCCTGGGAATCAACCAAAGTTTGCCCAACTTTACATTTATGACACGGAGAATGAAATCATTAATAGAATGGTTTCTGTCAGGTAAATATACTTTATCCATGCATAGATGTTTACATTTATCGAGTGTGCATTCTATGTATCGATGGAATTTTCTTTTATGTTTTCCGTTGATTTCTGTTTTACTTTCCTATTCTGTGTTGAGTATGCCTATTTTGTCCTCCCCTATGGTGCAGGATGGATGATGAAAGCGCTGAGTTGAAATCAGGGATTATTACCACTTTAAAGCAGACACTTGATGATTATAATCCATATGTGAAGACTTATAGAACGATCCGAGACACAATTATTCAACAACCAAGCCATGCAAATGTACGGTTAAGAATTTTAGGCAAGAGAGGTCGTGATGGTAGAAGATACAATCTTCCTACATCGTCTGAAGTTGCTGCATTAATTGTGGGTGATTTTGATGCGGCCGATTTGACAGAGATGTTGTGGTTGAGACTCAATCTGGACTTTTGCAGCTCATTTCTGTGTTTGAACCAGCATACCTACCATTGCAGTATCCACTACTTTTTCCAAGGGGAGAAAACGGCTTTCGAATCGACATTCCATTCAATGAAGATCATGAAGAGGACTCGAGGAAAAGAGAGTTTATCTCGCAAAAGGAGTGGGTTGCTTATAGGATTCAACAACGAAATATAGATCAGTCAACTATAATGTTTTCGAAAAGGTTATTCCAACAATTTTTGGTTGATTCTTTTAGCGCAATCGAGTCTTCGCTTTTGCAGTATATCAGACATCACCAAAAAGAATTGCAGGTTGGAATGTATAAGGGATTAACCGAAGCGATTTTGAGAGGGGAAACTAATCCAACGTCATTCGGAAAGCGAATTATCTTGCCATCAACTTTTGTCGGTGGTGCAAGATACATGATTCAAAATTATCAAGATGCAATGGCAATTTGTGGTTGGGCAGGATATCCAGACCTATTTATCACATTTACATGCAACCATAAATGGCCTGAATTGGTTGATTTTTTTAAGAGATATCGCCTCAAGCCAGAGGATAGGCCAGATCTAGTGACAAGGTTGTTCAAGATTAAACTTGATAATTTGATAAAGGATATAAAGAGAGGCGATGTTTTTGGGAAGGCGAAATCAGGTACACGTCAATGTAATCATCTTTTTTATTTTGTTTGTCTGATATGGTTTATATTATCTTTGCAGGTTTTCTACAGTATATTTGTCACTTAGCTGTTCTCTTTCAACTATGTTGCAGTAATTTAGACGATTGAGTTTCAGAAACACGGACTCCCACATGTCCATATATTGGTATTTCTGCAATCAAAATATAGAGATATTCATGGCAAGGACATTGACAAAATTATATATGCAGAGATTCCCAACAAAGAGACAAATCCTAGGCTATTTGATATTGTGTCGTCGCTTATGATTCATGGTCCCTGTGGACCACAAAATCAAAAATCTCCATGCATGAACAATGGTAAATGCACAAAACACTTTCCTAAGAGATTTGTTGAACAGATCATCATTGATGCTGAGGGGTATCCTGTGTATAGAAGGAGAGACAATGGTGTGTTTATTGAAAAGGGCAACTCATTTGCAGACAATAGATTTGTTGTTCCGTATAACAAATATTTACTGATGAAGTACAACGCTCATATAAATGTAGAGTGGTGCAATCAAACAAGGTCTATAAAATATCTTTTTAAGTATGTAAACAAGGGTCACAACCGCGTTACAATCTCATTTTATCGCGATGAAGATGATCGGGCAAACTCGAACTGCGTTTATGAGATTAAGATGTACTATGACTGTAGATATCTTTCTGCATGCGAAGCTGCCTGGCGAATATTTTCTTTTGACATCAATTACAGAGATCCATCAGTCCATCGCCTAAGTTTCCATTTGGAAGGTGAACAAACTGTGATATACGGTGATGATGATGATCTTGAGGATGTTAATAATAATCATGTCATCCATTGCACCAAGTTTTTATCATGGTTAGCCACGAACCAACGATACCCGGAAGCCAGAAATTTAACATACAGTCAATTCCCTGCAAAGTTCGTTTGGAATGCAAAAAAACACATGTGGTGTCCCAGGAAAAAGGGATTTGCGGTGGGAAGAATTCATTTTGTGCCTCCTGGGTCTGGTGAGATGTTTTATTTGAGAACCTTGCTAAATTATGTGAAAGGTCCGACCTCCTACGATGACATTAAAACAGTGGAGGGTGTTACAAAGAACGCATTCAAGGAAGCTTGCTTTGCTTTGGGATTGCTGGAAGATGACAAAGAGTTTATAGATGCAATAGTTGAGGCAAGCTATTGGGGAACAAGAAACTTTTTTCGCCATCTGTTTGTGACCTTGTTGGTGTCGAAACAAATTACTCGGACAGGTGTTGTTTGGAATGGCACATGGGAGTATCTTAGTGAGGTCATATTACACAGACAACGAAGGCTCCTAGGATTTCCAGGTAATCATGCTTAAACATCTATCATTCCTGATTTTAATTTTTTTCCTTTTATGAATCTCAAATAACCAAAAATATTTTCGCAATGCAGATTTAGTATTAACCACTGATCAGTTGAAGACTTACACTTTAGCTGAGGTTGAGATTTGCTTGCAAAGTCATGGGAGTACCTTGGAAATTTTTTTTTTCTGAAATGCCTAAGCCGGATAGGGCCTTGGTGCCTGAGATAAACAACAGATTGATTCATGATGAGCTCAATTATGATAGAAATGTTCTACGGGAAGAGCATCGTTGATTGATATCGACAATGACCGCTGAGCAAAGAAGAGTGTATGATACAATCATGAAAAGAGTGAATGATAAAAAGCCTGGTTTATTTTTCCTATACGGTTACGGTGGAACTGGAAAGACTTACATCTGGAGATCAATGGCGGCTGCATTGAGATCTAAAGGTGAGGTTGTTCTTGTTGTGGCTTCGAGTGGTATCGCCGCTTTGCTTATTCCTGGAGGTCGAATAGCACACTCAAGGTTTGGCATCCCTTTGACTATCCATGAGTCATCATCATGCGAAATAACGCCAAAAAGTGACATTGCTGAGTTAATAGCCAAAGCAAGTTTGATCATATGGGATGAAGCACCGATGTTACATAAGCATTGTTTTGAAGTCGTAGATCGTGTGTTCAGAGATGTTCTCCGTGGATATAATGATGGAAGGTTGGATATCTCGTTTGGTGGAAAGGTTGTTGTTTTAGGTGGGGATTTTCGTCAGATACTTCCAGTCATACCTAAGGGAACAAGGCAAGAGGTTGTTCGTGCAACGATAAATTCTTCATATCTTTGGGACTTTTGCGAAATTCTCACCCTAACTACAAATATGAGGCTCCTATCTCAAAACACTCAATCTAATGCTTTAGAGAGAAATTGCTGATTGGATTTTGGGGATTGGTGATGGGAGTCTTGGTGAAAGTAATGGGGATGATTTATCATTGCATGTGCCTGACGATTTGCTTATTCCATGTTTCGATGATCCACTTCCAGCCATTGTAACTAGCACTTACCCAGATCTTTTGCGCAGTATTGGCAATCCAGAGTATTTCCAAGATAGGGCTATATTAGCTCCTACAAACACGATTGTTGATGCAATCAATGAATATGTACTTAGTTTGATACCTGGTGACGAAAGAACATATTTAAGTTGTGATTCTCCATGTAACTCAAACCCAAATGCCGGTAGTCCAGGTGATGTGCACACTCCAGAATTTTTGAACACAATAATTGCTCCTGGGCTTCCAAATCACAGGTTAAGACTTAAGGTAGGAGTTCCAGTGATGTTGTTGAGGAATATTGATCAAAATCTAGGGTTGTGCAATGGAACGTGATTGACAATCACCAAAATGGGAAAATATGTTGTGCAGGCAAATGTCATATCAGGAAGCAATGTTGGTCAGAAGGTCTTCATACCGAGATTGTCTTTGACTCCGTCTGATAAGCGAATCCCTTTCAGCTTTCTGCGGCGACAATTTCCTTTGGTTGTTTCATTTGCCATGACCGTTAACAAAAGTCAAGGCCAATCGCTTAAACATGTTGGGATATATCTTCCACAACCTGTTTTCTCTCATGGCCAATTGTATGTAGCAATATCCAGGGTAACTTCTAAAGAAGGGTTAAAGATATTGTTGGTTGACGAGGAAGGCAATCGTCGAAATGTTACATCTAATGTGGTGTACAAGGAAGTGTTCCAAAATCTTGGTTGAATCCTATTTTTGCTGTCATTATTGCTATCATGTTGTAATGAACATTTCCTTTGTTTAAATTTTATCGTCTTCTCGCCTTTTGTGCTCCTTTAATGTCCTTAACACCATCTGTGCTTCTAGGCTTCCAAATCACAAACTTAGACTGAAAGTAGGTGTTCCGGTCATGTTGTTGCCGAACATTGGCTATGTAATGGAGAACAACTGGTGATTACAAAAATGGGAACATATGTTCTAGACGCAAAGGTGATATCGGGTGGTCATGTAGGTCATAAGGTTTTCATCCCACGATTGTCATTAACTCCATATGATAAGAAAATCCCTTTCAGTTTTCAACGCCAACAGTTTCCATTGTCTATTTCTTAATCATGTTAGAATTTATCTCCCACAACCACTGTTTTCACATGGTTATTTATATGTTGTCATGTCCAAAGTTACTTCGAGAAAATGGTTAAATATATTGTTAGTTAAAGAAAACAGAGAAGATATAACTGTTACATCTAATATAGTCTACAAGGAAATGTTCTAAAATGTTGGATGATTGAGGTTTCATTGTATTTGTCATCTTATGTTGTAATGTAGTTTTAATCTTTTTTCCACACTATTTTGACTGAATGTCGTCCATTAACGTTTAATATTTAACTGTGGTTCTCAGCATTATCCAATTCTATTCCCTTGAGCGAGATACATCAGTTATAAAAAAATAACTACCCTGAAAATTACCGCAACGTTCTTCAGGTACAATTAAAATTGCCAAACGCTTTTCTTTTCTTTTTCTCCTTCTTCAAGTGTGATTCCAGTTATCACAAAACAAGGAACACGCTCTGCAACATTGTTCTCCTCCATCCTTCAATCACCACCACCGCGCGGCTTATACACCTCCTCTGTCCATCACGGCCGCCTCCTTCTGTTGGTCACGCCAGTTCGCTGCCGCGTTCAGAAATTTCTTCCTCTCTCTCTCCACAAACCGTAACTGTTGTAAGGTATCATCGTCTCTTTCATTCTCACGGCCGCAATCTGATTTGCTTTCCTTCAATATATTGCTAACTTAGGTTTTCAATTTGCTTTCATCTTCAATTCTTGCGTAACCCATATCAGAACAAAAGGGAATTATAAAGTGAAATTCGTGTGAAAATTTATATTTAATGTCATTTGCTTCTATTGTGATTCTGATTTGATTTGAATGTTACACTGTGTTCATTATAAAAACCTTAAGTTGTTCTATCCATGATGTTATTTTGATTTGTTCTTTCATTAATTTAGAAAATAACATGGTTGAACCATTGTCTTAATATTTAGATTTGATGTTTATACATTGTTGAATTGGAGTTGAAACTTATTGAAACTTATAAATTTTTAACTGTCAATACTTTGTCAATTGCGAAGGAAAGGTTTAACAAGTTAATGTTTTACACAATATAGAAGTAATTTTTTTAAATGGCGACCAATTTCACCTAAACCGTTCCTTAGGAGCACTGACACAGCCATATCCGAAACATTTGCATATATACTCAATTTCTTGCGACAAGTTGTTTCAGGTTGTCCGTCCGTGGTCCATGCTATGATAACAAATATTAGTGTCGACAGTTTTTATTGGTTTTATGAAGACATCAACTAATCTGCATTTTATAAAATAGTAGGAAAATCAATGTTTTGTCAATTGTAAATGTTGAAAACAAAAAATAGTTGCCTTTTAGTTTTATGAATACATTGATGTTGAATATGTGTGTTTTAACAGATGTTGGTAACTATGATTGCAAGATATTTTAATGAAAAAATTGTGAAAATCTAGAATGTCAAATTTTTTAGAGCCTCGACTTTGTAAAGAATTGTAGTGCTCTATTTTAAATCGGTCCTTATTTTATTTAGAGCTAATGTGTTTTGTTATATGTTTCAAATCGGGGTTTTTTGTGTCGCACAACGGCTGTTCATTGTTGTATCCATTTAAAAAATTTGAAGTCATTAATTGCAGTAACAGGCTATCAGCGCATCATAACCAATGACTGCACTTAACATTTCCTTGGACAGAAAAGCAGGGGAGGGTTCTTAACTGCCCACATTTTGAACGAGGTAAGCATTTCTTCGACCTTCATGCACTCATTTCATAAGTTTTGGGTGTTACGGAACTTCTAAATTTGTTCTAACTTATACCGTTGTTTCTATGCAAACATCATATTATAGCCTTATGGAGAGATACCGATGTCATTTGTTGATGAATTCTACCATGAACTGGGAGACCGATTTCTACTGCTGGATGGTCGCAATCACCGTATTATAGTTAGGTTTAACCAGAATAGAGGGCGTCATTTGATGACTGACCGCCGGCTCCGATGAGAGAAGAGTTTGGTATATTTGGTGATAGGTTGGTGTTGTTTACGTATCTTGGATACAATGTTTTCTTCGTCAACATGTACTACGACAATGCTATGGGGTTGATCAGACTGCCATCCGATCACACATTTCGTGAGTCCATCGAATAACCGGAGTTTTTTGAAGTCACTTTGACTCGCTCTTCTGCAGCTAGAGAATTTTTGGTATTTAACGTAGAAATTTTCTTTATGTTTTTTATATCAGACACTACACTATAACATAATTTATTACATTTATGTGTGCACAGGACCTCAGCCCAGAATTTGGTGGTTACGTTTGATTGACAGGCTACAGCTCGGTGCGACTGTATGGACCTGAAGGCACTGAGGTTCCATGTCTTATCTACAAGAAGACCGTCTATGAGGAGAGAAGTACAAAATTTGGAGCGGATTGGAGTGAGTTCGTTCAGATTAATGGATTTGTGGAAAACGACATTCTTAGGTCCATGTATTGTAATCTAACTACTTTGTATGTGTTGTGCTCCTATGTTTGAGCATGGGTAGATTGTGTAACTCCCGTATAACTTCTAATATCTTTGTTGTCATTTCATGGTTTTGTATTTCACATTGTTATTATTTAATGTCTTTCATTTGAAACAATGGCTTTGCCTTGCCTCTGCATGTATCTCGTCATGAACCCTTGCCTTGCAAAAAAATGTTTCACAATGTTCATTACTTAATATTCTTATTGCTCGTGTGATGTACGAATGAAGTTTCAATTATACTATATATTCCACGCGTTCTACTTTATTGTCTTTCAATTGATGTTGTAGTCATGAAATCCTAATATATTTTGCTCATCATTGTGCCGTGCAATAGCACGGGCCGGCGTCTAGTTTATAAAGTTGTACAATTGGAATGAATGATAAATATATTGGTTAAAAATTATGTGGTATGATATACACCAGTTAGAAACTACATTTTGCATGAGTACAAAAAAAAAACTACATTTTGCACTCATCATCGGAGATCACTTATTTAAAACATTCTCTAGCACAAAATAATCTATGTTAATAACTTTACGCTTAATTGTATAGAAAATAATTAATTTTAAAAAATATGATACGAATTACAAGCGCAAGCAAAATTAAAACTATTTCAACTTTCATCATATAATTCCCATCGAAATTCTTTATACAATACTAATTAAATTCAATAAACAAATTGATCTGTCAGGGAAGAGACCGGTGAAAGCAACGGTGGCGGAATGTGCTCCGGTACGGTGGCGATGCGTCTGCGCAGTGGAACGAAAGGTGCCTGCAGGCACTTTAGCACTCCGACGATCAAGTCAGTAAAGGAACTGAGAAAGAGTGCGTGAAAAGTGTGTGTAAAGTGGATCGTACCTTGATGGTGAAGCTACCTCACCCTTATATAGGCGCTCCGCGGGAATAACTGCCTCCGGAATATGCGGCGTGTGATTAGGGATACGTGTGCGGTGCCAGATGCAAGGAGACGTGCTGCATGAAGGGATTTAAGAGGGATTTTTCAAAATTTTTATCCTCTTAGCGGAACAAATCCCATTGAAACGGATCTTGATTAAATCATTAATCACAAATCATAAGAACACATACTTAAACACTTTAAGGATTATGTGTTTACCTCTTGAAGAGCAGAACCCTTGTGGCTGAATTGTTTCTGATCACGAGCAAAGCAACGTAGTGATGCCTCTATTCAGTCCACACGAACAGAATTTCTCCGATGACTGGTGCTAGCCAATTCCAACGGAGATTCAGAGAGAATAAGGTTTAGAGAGCGGCGGCTAGGTTTCACAACTTTTGTGAATTAGGTTAAGCGTTTCAAAAAAGTCTGTAATGCTTTACCACAAGAGTTCTATTTATAGAGCCACTTGTGTGGTCAACAAGTCAAGCACTTAAATACACCGTACCTTACGGTGGACCGCATTTCTCTATTTTTTATAAATTAAATAATAAGTCATACTTAATTATTTAATTACTAATAAGTCCTATTTATTATTTTATAAATAAGTCTTATTTATTTCTCTCATCTATCTGTCCTTTGTGTGTGACCCCTATAGGTTCCCGTAACGTTGGCAATAATATTAAAATACATATTTAATATTATAAACAGTGAGTGGTATCTAGCAACACATCACTGCTACCCAAGTGACGAGAATGTCATGTGATCTGACGAAACCTTTCTGTGATAATGATCATGTGTATAATTACCCTTTTGCCCTCATGTCTATATGGAACACAAGGCATAGACCGTGTCATCCTTGTCTAGTTCAATATTGGGCCCATAGACATTTCTCCTGTTATGTAGGAGGGGCAAATTCCATCTAGGTCACTCATGTCCCCTTAGCATGATTCATGGAGTACCCATCAACGAACTTTATATTCATCCTATTACAGACAACGTTTGAATGGTGATAAAGCACTCGACTCCTACATCTAAGGTACATAGTGGTTTCAGGTCAAAGGGTGGAATACACCACTATCACTATGAGAATATGTTATGACACTTTTCATAACTTTTACTATGTAGTATTCTCATGGCGGGTCAATCCAGTATAAATATTACTCCTAATATTTATACCTATGTGAAGAGTTGATAACTCTTTATCTGTGATCCGTGAGATGTGATCATCAGTCTACCCACATAATAGTCTCTATGCTTTAATGTTATCCCATTTCACAATAAATCTTGACTACGGATACTTTAAGAATAATGTCCTTTCGTTTAATGTGTCTCACGATTAAGTCATACTTAATTCTCCATTAAACGGACTAATTATTCTAGGGAATTTATTATTTTGAAACTAACCAAAAGAATAAATAAATGCCTTATATATATATATATATATATATATATATATATATATATATATATATATATATATATATATATATATCAAAGTCATGATACAAAGCCAAATCCAGTCAAAGTAGATTGGCTATTAGGGCTTACTCCAACACTGCAGTGCGGCCTCGTGCACGGTAGTTTAATGTGCGCCTTTGAGTGATGCGCCTTAGAATGGTGGACGTTTGGTCCACGTGTCGCTGTCTGGTTGGCCTTCTGGCCAGTCCAGAACACAAATCAATAATATTGAAAGAATAAAATAATGTCGTGCTTGACTACACCATAAAATACAATTACATTTTCCGATAAATATAGTGTTTTTTTAGGGGGGAAAATATGACTATTACTTTTTCCATCATATGTGTTTCTCACGCGCCCTATTTTTTTCTTCCAAAAATACCCTTTGTCCAGATTTTAAAATCCGAACCAAATTGTTAGGGGTTTTCAATTATAAAATATGAAAAAAGCTTTGCCCAGAATTTTCAAAGATTGTATTATATTATTTCAATGTCATAAATATAAATGAAAAAAATATAAAATAAATGCAAATATAAACAAAATTAAAAGGACAAAATGATACAAATAAAAACTCATTTTATTAATATATCAATATATTTACAATAAAATAAAGCTTAAACTTAAAGCTTATTGCATAAAATATTCGAACCTGGTGCTGAACTATTAAAAACCTAAAGCTAAACCAGTGGTGCAAGCTGATGGAGGGGGAAGGGGGGAGAGGAGAAAGAGATGGTGATGGGAAGTGGCTGGGGTGAGGTTTGTTTTCTCTCTAGGACGAAAGAGACCTTGATGGTCAACCTTGCACCCAGACAGACCAAACTCACACCCAGACAGACCGTGCTTCTTTGCAACGCGTCACCATCCACATTGACCGTTCACACAATCCCTGCATTTCCAAAATATCCTCTTTTTATGAAAGGCCAACGACGAAAACACATTGTTGTAGAAGGAAGAGGAGGAGAGTGTGAGATGATGGATGTGAGAAATGGTGAAGGTTTGAAGGGTATTGATAGGGGGAATGGGTGCATATAGTGTAACGACTCATAATGGCGAGTCAAAAAATGTGTTCAAAGGGTTACCAACCATTAAAGCTGGTAAAAAAACCTTTGAAAAACGTGTTTAATGAGTTGTTGAACACCGTCCAGAACTCTGACTTGGTTTGGATTATATAATCTGGAATATATTAAAGCTTTCCGGTTTATATAATCCGAAATGCTTCAATATTGAGTGAAAAATGAGAAAAACTTCGTACTTTGTAGGGTGAGGGGTGGTTCGGGTTATATAATCCGAAAATGTTATATTCAGGATTTTTTTGAGTGGTCCATATTGCACCGACAGTTTTTGTGGTCCACGATGTCCAGAAAATTCTACAAATAGGTGTCCCTATTTTCATACCAGCAAACCACACAAAAAAAAAACCATGGAAATTTCTGTCATTGATCCAAACACCAAGCTAGCTGCAGTTTACTACAACGGGGGAAAACCACCCCATCTGTTCAGGATTCGCACTGATGTCACACTCTCCGGGTTGAAGGATCAGCTGGATCAAATCAACTATCGATCAACTCAGCCGGAACTGTGCGGTTCAGCCGGATGAAGCTCATGAACGATGACGACGTGAGAACCATGTTCTTGATCTTTGGTCAGTACAGTACTAAAGGACCGATTGAGTTGGACGCTTCGTTGGTCAGATTTGTTGAAGAGATCAGGGCTCTGCTGGATGGACTGGATAAAAACATTAGTTTAGCTGATCCGTGATATGTTATGTTTTTATTTATTTTTTGTTTATGTTGTTGAATTATGTTGTTAAAATAAAAATATCTATGTTGTGTTTTATGTTGTTGAATTTTGTTGTTAAAATAAAAATATCTATGTTGTGTTTTATGTTGTTGAATTATGTTGTAAAAATAAATATATCTATGGTGTGTTTTTAGTTGTTGATTTATGTTGTTAAAATAAATATATTTAGATATATTATGAGGATCCTCAGCTTGCTGTAATTGTAAGATAGACAGATAGATGCTGAAAATCTTCATAATTCTGTCAAATATAGCTCGATAGATAGATTTAGAAGATCTTCATCATGTTGTCAACAAATTTCTCAGTTTAACTTTACGCTAAAGATCGATAGATAGAAAATTTGAAGATTTTCATCATGCTGTCAAATAGATGAAGATATATAGGGTGCAAGTCAGGTTTGAATTATATAATCCGAACTAGTTCAACATAGGTTTTTTCTGTGGTCCACATTGCACCGACAGTTTTTGTGGTCCACGACGCACAGAAACTTCTATAAATAAGTGTGCTTGGTTCATTGCCTGTAAAACACAAAAAAAACTATGAAAAATCTTTCGAAAGATATTAACACCAAGAGGCTGCTATGAGCTAGATCTTGCTGCCTTGGCAATATCTATGTCAGTTAGCAAGGCAACATGATCTAACTCAAAACAATCCTCTTGAAACACCTTCCCTTTCATCATTATGTTGCAGATCTAATTTCGAAGAGGTTCTTGTGAACTTGATCCAGTTGGCCTGTCGATCGAAATATGTCAGTTGGCAGGCCTGCAGGATCAAGTACAAAACACCTCTTCGAACGCCTTCCCAGAAGATCCATCACTTATGTTATTGTGTTGTTTTAAGCTGTTTAATTATTTTTGTACCATTTTTTTTAAAAAAATTCCTATGTCATTGGCCATGAAAGCCTATCAAAATGAAACTTAAACACAGTCTGGTGTTGTTCGGATTATAAAATACGAAAATATTTATACAAGTTTCAATTTTATAATCTGAACCCCCTCAGACTAGTTGGACAGTGGCATTTCACCAAAGGTTTGGACGGTTTGTGGTGTGTTTAATGCTTTTTTGGTCGGTTCCAACCATGGAAAACGTTTCTTTTGACTGTAGTTATGGTCTAGAATTGGTTTAAGGCTATAAATAGGCTTGCATATTCAACAATTTCATTCATTCTTCACTTTCCATCTTTTCTTACTTTTTCTTAAACTTTTTTTTAGTTTTTTAGGAGTTTTTATGATGTCATGGTCATTGTTGACCGTTCATAGAATCCCTGCAATTGCTTTGCAGTTTATGCGGGGATTCTACGACGGTCAACAGAGACCTTTGACATCAAATACAACACAGAATGTGCAGTTCATGTTTTCTCGGAAAATAGAACCCGAAAACCCTATGAATCTAGTTTGGATTTTAAAATCCAGACAAAGGGTATTTTGGGAAAAAAAAATAGGGCGCACGAGTATAACATAGGGTGGAAAAAGTAATAGTAAAAAAATATAGTGTTAAAAAATATAGATTGACACCGAACACGCTTGCTGCAAGACGATTGAAACTTGTTGAAGCCCCCATTTCTCCAATCTTCTGCTATGGAAGTTGTTTGCAGCTTTAGGACCCTCATTTAGATTATAATATGGATTTTGTAAAGAGTTTATATTGTCATTGGATAATGGATTAAGTTTTAGTTGTAGACCTACAAGTTTGTTTTCCTTGGTTTGAATTGTTGGTTACTCCAAAACTATGATGTTATAGCAGCTAACATTTGTAGAGTCTTACTCAATCACAACTTGACATTAATGCAATGTTAAGCCTGAATATGTTGAACTTCCTAGATAATGGATTAAGTGCTTGTATTTTTTTTTTTTTTAAATTTGTTGGTGCATATTTTTTTGTACGACATATCGATGCATGTTTTTTATTTTAACAAAATTTGGATTTTTTTTGTTGTAAAATTTGGTCTTAAAAACCAGTTTCAACCAAAAAATAACCGGTTTAAAACTGATTTTTAAACTAATAAATAACCATTTTTAATCCGGATTAAGAAAAAAACCGGATATTTTTAAGCCAAACCATATCCATTTATATACAAGTTTTGTAAAAATAACCGGTTATATATCCATAACCATATTCATAACCGGTTACATAGCTGGTTTACAATAAAATATGGTCATGGTTATGAATCCAAAACCATATAAGTGGTTTATATATGAATATGGTTTGTCGGTCAAAATATCCGACCATGTACACCCCTAGTTACATCCCTAAAAAAAATATAGTTGCAAAAAACCGTATAATAATGATAATAATAAGAATATTGCTCTTCCCCATACAAAAATGCTCATTCTCGAAGAAAATGACCAAAATACCCTTGCGTGACTTAAGTTACGTTCGGTATATATCAACATGACTTAACTCACGCTGGTGTATGACCTGCATGAATAACTCACGCTTGATAGATGTCAGCGTGACTTAAGTCACGCTGCGTTCATTTATAACTCAGACAGAACCTCACTTCTCCATTTCACTTCTCAAATCTCTAAAAAATCTCCCAAATATATTGGAATGCACTCCTTTTTGTCATGACTCATCTTATATGAAGGGATTCGATGTGATAATTTATATAGTTGATTCGGTAGAATAGATGTGTTGTGTTCTCTTAATTCTTTTGAGTTTTCAAAGAGACTTTCAAATTTTTACACTAAAGTATAAGACACTTCAATGCCATCATTTTCGGCAAAGTTTCATGAATTTAATTTTAATCCAACATCATGATGATACAACATCCTTAGAAATTTAATGTAATGTAACACGCTTCGTTTATTTGAACGAAGATGAAATTATAACTAAATAAATTTGTCGTATTCTATTAATTTTGGAATTTATTACACATACTTGTATATTTTTAATTATGATTTTTTTTGGATCATGATTGAATTGTTGTTATTGTTGTCTCTAAGTCATGACATTCTTTAAAAAATGAACATAACATATTGTATGTTTGAAGTCTTCAAAAAATATTATCTTTGTGCAAAATTGGTGAAAAGATAACTTACCTAAAATAAGTGTGACTTAAGTCACGCAAGTTATACACTGACTTAAGTCACGTTGATATACCGAACGTGACTTAAATCACGTACACCAGCATGACTTAAGTCATGTTGATATATCGAACGTGACTTAAGTCGTAGTCTGAAGGTATTTTCGTCGGTTTGTATGAGAATGAGCGATTTTCACAGGGAGAGGAGCAATTTTCTAATAATAATTTGTAAAAGACGTGGGGTGGTGACAATTCCTCCAGTGTTCTCGGTGGTGGCTTATATTAGGCCTCAATCCAAATTTCCAAACGTCCAAACTCCGAACTCTCTGTATCCACAAAAAATAACTGAAATATCTGTTAACTAATATTTAATATATAAATAATATAACATAATAAATTATCCATATAAAAATAAATAATATAATAATGTTTTTAGGAAATAAAATAAAATAATATATCTATAACTATTTAGGGATACATAAAATGTAATACCTTTTCTTCTAATTATATCTTTCATTTAAACTATTATATTTACTATTTTATTCTTTTTTATAATTCTATTTAAAGTTTTAATTAAAAATTTTGTTTAATCTATTATAATAGAAACTATTCCATCGAGTTCATTAACTTAACTCAGTTGATATAGACATTGCATAATATATGAGAGTTCAACCTCGGACATCACACTCTTTCATTTTAAGAGATGAATTTCTAATCATTAAACTAATTGACAAAAATAAAGCTATTCCATTGAATATATTCCACATAATTTTGATGTAGTATTTTTTCTTTCAATTATATATTTCATTTAAACTATTTTGTTTATGATGTTATGATTTTTATAATATCATTACAATAGTATAATTTTTACTTAAAAAATAACAAACCTGGACTATAATAAAAGAAGTTTATCAATATAAAATGTTTATTTGATTGTTTTTTAAATTGATTTGATTAAGGTATATGGTAAAAATGTTTTATAACACGTACAATTAAATGCAATAGAAAATTATTAGATTAATTAGACCGAACATCTTTATCTAAATTGAAACATGAAATTTAAGGTGTATGTGTGAGTTTTTGTCATTTTGTTTGGAGACAAGAAAAGAGGTTTGTGGTATAGAATTGAAGTAGATCGATATGAGTTGAAGTGGTGAAGTTGTAAAGCTTTATCCCCCACAAACCAAAACCAAAACCAAACTTCTTGATATGGCCACTGTTGCAACCAAAGGAATTGGAGTCACAAAGCTCAATCCCTACAACCCCAACAAAAAATCCTTCTTCCTTGGCCAAAGACTTAGAATCAAGCCCTCAAACAATGAACAATCACCACCATGCAGTGCAAGATTCATCACCACAAAAGCCATTCATGGTGGTGAATGGCTTCTTGAATCAGCTCACAACCTTTTTGTAGGTGTTGGTGTTGGACTTCCATGCACTGTGATGGAGTGTGGAGATATGATCTATAGAAGCACTCTTCCCAAGTCTAGTGGCTTGAATGTTACTGTCCCTGGTGTTGTTCTTGCTTTTGGTGCTTTGTCTTATCTTTGGGCTACACCTGGTGTTGCTCCTGGTTTTTTTGATATGTTTGTTCTTGCTTTTGTTGAAAGGTTGTTTAGACCTACTTTCAGAAAGGTTTGTCAATTTATTATTATTATTATTATTTTTTTTTAGAATAGAGCTTCAATTTATTATCTAAACTATTACACTCTCCTAGTAAATTGTTTGATGGACTATAGAAATATAACAAGACTCTATTTGCTAAAAAATAGCGAATATCTTATAAGTTAGCTTATATCGGACAAACTTATAGCAGATAGCTGATAAACTAACTTATAACTAAGAGCGGATAAGATAGCTGATTGAATTTGTAGTGTTTGGTAAAATAGCGGTTGAATTAGCTTATAATTATGAAATGAGACAAATAAGATATATTCAATTAATATTTAATTTTTTTCAATTAAGGCTATAAGGGTAAAATTGAGATAAAAAATGATAAGCTATAAGCTGCTTGAATTAGCTTATTAAAAACCTCTATAAGCTAATAAAAATAAGCTATAAGCTCGTGATACCAAACGGGTCTTTTCTAGTCAAATAAGCTTATAAGACAAAAGCTATAAGCTCAAATTTGTGGCTTGCCAAACAGATCCTAAATTGTCCCAAAATTATTGTCAATCCGTAACCTACATGTCCCTGGATCGAAACGATGCTCTGACACTATAATAAAATTTGGATTGAGCCTAACTTGAGCTGACAAAACTGGCTCGATAAACTGAGAATAGTAGAGATAATTTTGGGAACAAATAGGAGAGTGAAAATTTAGTGACAAAATTGAAGGTTTACTATTTATTTAATTTTATTGCAATTTTTATGAAATAGTATTTTGGGAGTTTGTTCTATTTATTATTGCTGAGAATGGTTTATTATGGCAGGATGATTTTGTTTTAGGGAAGAAGCTGGGGGAGGGATCATTTGGAGTTGTTTATAGAGTGACACTAGCCAAGAAGCCCTCTTCAAAGGTATTATTATTGTTATGGATATGGATTCTTTGCGATCATTCTTAGATATGATGGAGTCAGGATACGAGTTGGGGGAACGTAATCTGAGTCTTGTTATTATATTATGATATATATTCTATCTATAGGTTCCTAAACTATTTAATGTTTTTGGACTTACAATAAACTATTTGCAGTTTTTCATGAATAAGGACATAAATTAATTTCAAGTTAACCATTGATTATTTATAGATTCTCTTACGGATTTTTAGAAAATAAAATGAAGAACCAACTTGTGGGTGTAGCATGTGTTTGTGAGATTTCAGTTGGTCTTTGGGTCGCTTGAATTGTTTAGTTATGGCTTATGGTACTTTTTGGTTCTCACTGGAAGGAAGGTGACTTAGTCTTGAAGAAGGCGACTGAATATGGTGCTGTAGAAATTTGGATGAATGAACGAGTACGAAGAGCTTGTGCAAACAGCTGTGCTGATTTTGTTTATGGTTTTCTTGAGGTAAGGATTTTTGGGGCATCACTGTCTTACTTGTTTGGGGAAATTGAAGGCGTTCTCAGTCTCATCATTTACCATTTTAGTTTGCTTACGGCAAAGACTGATATTTTCATTTACTATTTGCAGAGGTCTACAAAGAAGACTCCTGAATATTGGCTTATATGGAGGTTTGAAGGGGATGCCACCTTAGCTGATCTATTGCAGAGTAGAGATTTTCCATATAATGTTGGTAGTCTCTTTAATTAAGATCATTATACTCGATAAATTGAAAATGTCAGTATTTTAGCCTTAAATTTTATAAAAAATTTTATATATCAGTGAATCAATTATCAGTCTTTCATCTGTGAGGATATGTTTCATATGCTTTAATCACCCTTCACTATGTTTCTGAAACACTTATTTCACGCATAAATTCTACTAAAACTTTTCTGTCCGAGAAAGTTATTTTATGCTTCCTTGGTTATTTATGATCGCTAAAGGTCGCCAGTATCAGCCCCGGTGATGGTGCCAAAAATTTCAGGTCGAAACATTGATTCTTGGTGAGGTACAAGATTTACCAAAGGGATTGGAAAGAGAAAATAGAATTATTCAAACAATCATAAGACAACTCTTGTTCGCATTAGACGGTCTTCACTCAACTGGTATTGTGCATAGGGATATTAAGCCGCAGAACATTATTTTCTCCGAAGGTAAAAGAGTCTAAAGATTGCATAACATTTTCAAATTACAAAACATTCTTAAACCAAGTTAAGCTTTAATTTCTTTATTAACCATGGTGTCAGGGTCTCGTACATTCAAAATAATTGATCTTGGAGCTGCTACAGACTTGCGAGTTGGCATTAACTACATTCCTAAGGAGTTTCTTTTGGATCCAAGGTATCTTCAGATGACTTTAAACCTACTCCACTGCACGAAGTTTGTGTTTCATGTTCATAATCAATTCCTTAATGAATACTTTGTTTTATTATTTTCAAAATCGCCCCCTGAAATGGTGGTCATGAAATATTATATTAGTCTATGGTTTTTCTTTGATTTGACATATATATGATTTTATGTCAATACATATATTATCTGCTTGATGCGGTGATAGATTTAACCTTCAACTTATTTGTTATGAATTACTAGCAAACTGTTCTTATACATCTAGTCCCTTTTGGGGTCTCAAATTGGAGCATTATATCACTGGAATAAGAGTCATTGCAATGACAGACAAAAGCACTGTAATGTAATATGCTTAAAGCCAAACTTAGGTAAACCTTCTGTACAGCCTTGTTTCAAACTTTTCCCATGTCACTATCTAAAGTATAAATGAAACGAAATTTATATAAAAATTAGAATTTTTTCTACAATTACAGAGCAACTGCTTCAGATAATAATAAGGGAAGGTGTGATTGTTTTTTTCCTTTTCTTAAAGGTGACAACAAGGAAAGCTTTAGTACAAGTCTCTTCATTCACTTGCTATGAACCAGAAGTCCAGAACACAATAAGTCTGTCTTTGATTACAAAAGGATGTTCCTTTAGTTATAGGAGCAAGACCCTTAGTTATAACTAGCCAAATATTATTGAACTTCTTTAAGTTACCTCTTTCATTGAATAGCTGCTATCAATGCAAAGTTTAAACAACAAGCACTTGGAGTTTTTTTTTTATAAGAAGCTCCAGCAGCTTCTAGAGATGATTAGTTGATTGATAGATAGATTAATAGGATCCTTGATGACTCAAGTTAGAAAGTATGTGTTGTATTTACCCTCATGTTGTGTTCAATCCTTCCATTTCAGATATGCTGCACCAGAGCAGTACATTATGAGCACACAAACTCCATCTGCACCCTCAGCTCCGGTTGCAACTGCACTCTCTCCAGTCTTATGGCAGGTTAAACTTTTCTTACGAACCATCCATAATTAATAATAGCACATATGTAACTTTCATTTGCATCTAGTGATGTTGTTCTATGTTTCTTATGGTGGTCTTCTTGTTTCAAACAGTTGAATCTTCCCGACAGATTTGATATCTACAGTACTGGTCTAATATTCCTCCAAATGGTGAGTATCAAATAATGAGGAAACTGATTATTATCTTTTGTTGCTGTTGTTTGAATTCAGCAGTCAATTTCTGTAATAAATTTCATAAGACGTAAATTAGTAGCACATCTACCTCATTGACAAATACAAGACTGCACTTTCGTATTTTTGTAGTTAAAATGATTATGGCTATGATTTTGATTGTTTTGATCTAACAAGATATTTTTTTTGTACAATGGTTTCCTATATTTCTTGATGGAAGTTCTAATCAGGGGAATCATTTAAACAATGGCAAGGAGTGATCTAATCAACTTTATGATCAAACTGTATTCTATATTGCTCACAATTTTGACCATTCTCATATAGGCATTTCCTGGTTTACGCTCTGATAATAGCCTCATACAATTCAACCGTCAATTAAAGAGGTGTGACTATGACTTGGTTTCATGGAGAAAAACTGTGGAGCCTCGATGTGGTGCTGAACTTAGGAGGGGCTTTGAGCTGTTGGATTTAGATGGCGGAATAGGATGGGAACTTTTGACGTCGATGGTCCGATATAAAGCAAGGCAAAGGCTGAGTGCAAAAGCAGCGTTAGCTCATCCTTACTTTGACAAAGAAGGCTTGTTGGCATTATCTATCATGCAAAATCTGAGGCTTCAGTTTTTTCGGGCAACACAACAGGATTATGGAGAAGCTGCCAAGTGGATTATTCAGCTTATGGCAAAATCAGGAACAGAAAAGGAGGGTGGATTCACTGAAGCTCAACTCCAGGAACTTAGAGTATGCATCTTAATACTGAAATTACTTTTTTTTCTGGACACTCGACAGATGGCCACATTTCATTTCTTTTGATACATAAGCTGTTGAGAGATGTCACGTAACAGCCTTACCCTGTTTTTTACACAAGAGACTGTTTCCAGGACTTGAACCCGTGACCTTTCAGTCACGTAACAACTTTATCCTTGCGCCAAGGCTCCCCATTTTTGGAGGGATGAAAATCTAAAGAAGTTTTTTATAGGGACCAAAATCAAATTTTGTTTATTTTACTCGACCATAAACATATTTAACCCTTTTATTATCATAGTCATCATCTTCTTGGGGGCAAAAATCAAAATCTGCTTATATGACTGAATCATAAACATATTCAACCCTTTTTTTCCTTCATAGTTGACACCTTTTATTGATCTTTTTTTGTTTTTTTGCGTTGTAGGAAATTGTGCCCAAGAAGAAGGCTGGTGCACAAAGAAATGCTCTAGCTTCAGTTCTTAAAGTGCAAAGGAAAATTATTAAAACCTTAAATGAGAGTATGGATGAGCTCAGCAGAAACAGGAAAAGCATTTGGTGGAGGAGATGGATCCCAAGAGAGGAATGAAAGTTGTAAATACGTAATACCCTTTTTTCTTTTCAATATTTTTGTCTATAGTTTGTATATCGAAATCAATTATCTTGTTCAGATAGAGCAATGTTTTATATGAAATTAAAAAAAGAAATGAAACTTGAATCCTATATGGTATGCTATGAAGTAGAATCTGATTGATGCGCCTGTAATATTTTGACGGCACGTGCAACCACATTTATGTAACATTTTTTGAAGGTATAGTTGAAAGAATGAAATAATGATATTTAAAATATGTCATTAATGGTTTCACTCCAGATGTACTGCTTCAATTATTTCCCCTTTAGGGTCCGTTTGCTTCAACGGATGAGACGAAGTAAGGGAAGGTGAGGAGAGTAGTTTTAAAATGTGTTGTGTTTGGTTAGACTTTTGAGAGATTGAAAGAAAAAGAACCTCTAACCAATAACTTCTATATTCTTCGCATTATCATTTGATTGAGAAGAAAGGCAAGTTTAAAGAATTAAATGGTTATTTTGCTTGGTTAAAGAATGTCAACTGTTGAGTGGTTGAACTCACAAATTTCAGTGTTACAACTTACACACCACTCAGAGTCTTAGACTCTTTCTAATTCTAACTAAGAAAATATATTACCATGGATAATAGAAAATGGAAGCATACCAAACCAGTTCTTAAATTTATATTACTTACTTATATTGCAAGGAATGAAAGGAAGGGAATAGATTGAGAGAGTGATGTTGAGAAAAGAACAATCAAAAGACTTACAATTGTTTGATACAGAAATGAAAAGGGAGGAAGGAATTGTATTTGTTGGGATCTAATTAAATATCCTTTCCTCTCAAGTTTGAAAACTCTCAAACTAAAGCATAAATGAAATAAATAAAGACAAAAAGACCTCTACAATGATATAATTGTTATGAATAATATTAATATGATGTGGATGTCCATTTTTCTAAGGGTTTCTATGTTCCTTAACTGCTGAGTGAATGCCTATATTCATTGTTATTGGCACTTAGTCTTATGGCTCTTCATGTACTTGTAACTTACCACATTTGTGTCCTATAAATAGGACTTATATTTCAATGTAAAGAACACACTTGTGAAGAGAATAATACACAAAGTTTTCATCTTCTTCATATGTGATCTTGTGCTTTTAGTTTATTTTATAACACGTTATCAGCACGAATCTCTAACAATCTGAGGTAAAATTGATTCCCTATTGTTTTGGTATTGCTTGTTGTGTCATTCTATCACTCTTAAATATATCCAGCCATGTATGTTCTTTAGGATGTTTTTGATAATGACTATTATAATAATATCAATAAATACATTAATGCATGCATGGTGAACTACCTATTCTTTAGGATGTTTCTGGTGATTACTTTATGCTAGTTTCTTAACTTTCTCAAAGAAAAGTTTATTTTACTTTATGCTATTCAAACTAGTTAGTGATAGTTTCTTATCTTTCTTTTACTTCATGTTAATTGCAACTTTCTTTTACTTTATGCTATTCAATCTGAGTTACTACAATAGGTGATTACCACTATCAAATATGTTCTATAGATTGAAATGTGTAATATTTGGCATGCGGCAATGGAAAAGTTTATTCTTTTAATATGAATATAAGATTTGTAGCATAATTTGCAAATACTAATTTGATTTAACTTAATGACATGAAATTTCAAAAGGTAAGCAATTATTAAACCCAAGTCTGATCCATATAAGTATGTAATGTATTATGTGAAAGTTGTGTCAGTTAAGTTTTTGCACATAACGGTACAAATTGACATGATAACTGATGTTTAAGCCATGCTACTTAGTGATTGTTTCTTCCTTTAAGATTGTCATCATGTAGTCACCAAAATATGATATCTGGTTTGTTTTATCCAAATTAAAAAATAAAAATAAATTATTACTTGTTAATGATCTTTTGAAATTACTTTCTGTAGTCTTTTACTCTGACCATTACGCATGTTTCTGCTACATATGAGTTGTTTTTATGCATTATTGATGACCATTGTGTAACCAAAAAAAACTATATATTTCTCATCTATTATTTACATATTTTATCTAACTTGTTTAAACTTTTATTATAGTACTCATTATGTCGAACCTTATAAAACTTGATTTTGAGCATTTGATGAAAAATCATGAGGCCCGTCCCACTGGTAGTGCTCCATTCCCAGAAGTGAATGTAGCAACACACGATCACCATGGGCAAGCTTGTGGTCGTGGCCGCAGGTAAGGTCATGGTCGTGGACGTGATCATGGTCTTAATCATAATCGCAATGGAGATTACAAAAACACATTTTCTCACTAGAAGTTGAAAAATGTTGGAAAGAATGAAAAAGGTGGTCAAAGTAGCAAAAATAATAAGAATATTTGATATCGTTGTGGAAGAAAAGGCCATTGGAGTCGTATCTGTCGTACACCAAGGCATCTTGTTGATCTTTACCAGCAATCACTTAAAAATAAAGATAAAAAGGGTTAAACTCATTTTGCATACGAGGATGGTGATTATGATTATGGTAATATGGATGTTACCCACTTAGATGTTGATGATTTTTTTTTTTTTGATCCTGATGGAAAGATTGATCATCTCATTGGAGATGGAAGTGTCAAGAAATAGAACCTAGCAATAAATAATCATATTTAAGAATGTCTTTGATTTTCCTATGATAATAAAAGTTTTATGTTATGTTTTGAATTTCCTATACTAATGATAATAAAGTTTTATTTCTAACTATGTTTTCAACCTCCATTGCTAGTCATGATAAATATTATGTTTATATACTTTTGTTTTTATACTTATCTTTTGTTTATTCTTTTTTTTTTTTGTTGATAGAACGAGTATTAACATTAACCTCAATAATGGAGATAAGTGTCTCGCTGATAGTGCAACTACTCATACAATTTTCAAGGATAAAAAATATTTCTCTTATTTAGTAAAGCAAGAAACCGATGTTAGTACTATATCTGGAAGTTCAAAAATAATTGAAGGCTCCGGAAGAGCTAATGTTATTATCTCATCTTGATCCTCAAAATATCACTCATTTACAAAGTTAAACAAATAAAATAGCAGCTGAAAATGTGAACTCGAAGTTCATTTGAATTATTTGAAAGGAAATATTATTATCTCATCCTGATCCTCAAAATATCACTCATTTGTAAAGTTAAACAAATAAAATAGTAGCTGATAATGCTCAAAACGAAATAGATGTCCCTGTAGGTTAATCTAATATTGCAAATGAGTCTCAACATGCATCAAGCATGGTAAACCAATGGTTCCAAATATAAAAATCCTCAAATAAAAAAGGAGCCAAAATGAAAGATAACCCAAATGAGGATATAGAAACTCTAAAAGAGTCGTCTAATTAACATAATGGATTTTTCAGTTCCAGAAGAACTTATCAGGTACCTGAAATTTATGAAATATCAATAAATTATGTCATGAATGAAAGATCTCAATGAAATGAGATGGAACCGAAATGGAGCCAACGTTGACGTGTTTATGCATATAATATAGCGCTATATGTGATAATTAAATAACGAGGATCATGAATCAAAGTCTATTAAGGATTATAGACAATACAATGACTGACTTAATGAAAAGATGCATTTTATGCAAAATCAAACTAAGCTTTGCAAAGCGAATTGTTTTTGGACCAGTAGTCCATACATATGAATATGTGAAAATAAAATGAGAATTTTGAATTATTTATATAAAGTTGGGCACATTGTTCAAGAGTATTGGTGAAAACCTACTATTAAATATTAATTTTGAAGAGACATATTCACCGGAAGTGAATTCAAGTACAATATGACACTTGATTAAGTGTAGCACCACTTGAAAGCCTCAATGTATATATGAAGTACATGTTACAATATATTTATATGACTCGCTTGATATTTTTATATATAATTCCCCGAAGGGATTTATTTTATCAAGGCATATAATTATTCTCGAAAAATATTACTTAATTAACTTGAGATATAGAAACATGTTGAATAATATTCCTAGTGAATATTTTCTAAAATAGAGATATAAAAATGATATGATTTGTCCATTTGAAAAATAAATCTGAGAACTTCTGAAAAGTTTTTGAAAGTTGAATTCTTAAAGAAAAGAAATCAAGATGAAATATGTAGGAAGGGTAAATATTTATTTGAGATTACAAGTCGATTATTTTTGTGAATCATGAAGTTTATATACCTGATTATATATGGACAAATCACATTTGTTGTGCACTCAAATGAGTGTAAAGCCGCTAAATGTAGACTAAGATTGTTTGAAAATTTGAGTAAATATTGAACAACTAATTGGTCCTGAAGTACCATATTTTAGTTCAATTGAGGCACAATAATGTATCTTATTAATTATTCATGTTATTATATTATATTTGTTATTTTAGATATGCAGGTTATTTGGGTTTGATTGAGGTCTATGACCGAACACATAGAAGAAACTTGTGGTTTGTCTTTGAGAAGAAGAAACACATGAATCTAATATCATGAGCATTGCTTAGTTGAAAGGATGGTATATTATGGGCGATAAAACAAAAACATATTTTTTTAAAATTTCTTTTTTTCATATGATCTTCAGAAGAATGGTAATTTAAACATTCAACAAATTTGTTCGTGTGATAATCTTGAATGCCTTTTACAAAGTAACTCCCAAGTAAAATGTTTGAGCAGCTGGTACAAAAGATTGGTGTTCATCGTATTAGAGATGGTTGTTTGGTTGAGGGGGAGAAATAAATATATTCTGCACTATTTTTCCCTTCACCATGGTTTTGTCCCACTGGGTTTTCCTGGTAAGGTTTTTAACGAGGCAGATATATCGGATATTGTACTCTTTTTTCTTCACTAGATTTTCTCCCATTGAGTTTTTTTTCTTAGTAAGGTTTTAATGAGGTATATCCTTCATGGACATCCAAGGGGGAGTGTTATGAATAATATTAATATGATGTGGATGTCAATTTTCCTAAGGGTTTCTATGTTCCTTAACTCCTATGAGTGAATGCCTATATTCATTGTTATTGACACTTAGTCTTATGGCTCTTCATATACTTGTAACTTACCACATTTGTGTCCTATAAATAGGATTTATATTTCAATATAAAAAACACACTTGTGAAGAAAATAATACACAAAGCTTTTATCTTCTTCATATATGATCTTGTGCTTTTAGTTTATTTTATAACAATAATAATAGTTTGAGTATAATTGCAGCAGGGTTACACGATGTAATTTACACCAATTATTATCTATCACTTTTCTATGTATTTTTATTGTTTGGAAGGAAAAAAAATTAATATTATCATCCAAGACTTTATATGTATTTAGAAAAAGAAATAAAATTAATATTTTACATAAAAAGAGAAATAAAACTAATGTCTCACTATTTATTAAATAAATTGGGCCATCACAAACTAGATCAATGGCTAGAGTTGATGAAATGCGCCGGATATGGAGAATAATTGTTGAGCTCATTCAAGAAGAGTTGTACTTGCAAGCACGTTGACTCTTAGTTTCTAATGAGGTGGGGTGAGAGGTTTTTTTTGGAGAATTAATGAGTGTGCGTAAATTTTTCTAATGCAAATGTTTATTTATTCTGAGGAGAATTAAGAGAAATTTGTTGAGTCCGTTGAAGGATTTAAAATAGCATCTGATCCTAATCACGTGGCCGAGGCCCTGGGTGGATTTGCTTGGGGCCATTACTTTTCTCATCCTATGAGTTTCTAGTGCACACTATTCTGATTCTAAAATCTCAAATGTTTCAACGTGTTTTTGAAGTTTTTTATGGGGTGTTTATGTCGTTGACATTCAGGAAAAAAAAAGTCAAAAGTTCGAATTAAATAAAGTATATAATTATTAAAATAGTACTGTATTATCTGCAAGGCAAATTAGTCAAAAGTTTTCTATATATGTATATCACCTGAGGGGTCGACCCTAAGTCCAGAAATAAGCTCCTGATGTCCATAAAAAGAGTAAAAATGTTCAAGTTACCAATCATGGAGTCTAACATCATGTCCCTCCTTTCCACAATCCAGGGAAAGTCAAGTTGCTGTTATTATGGGGTTAGGCTCATCAAAATCAGTTTCTTTGTTTAATTTCTTGAGTAGTTGATCACCCAATATTGTGCAATATTTTCTGGACTTTGTAGTAATGGAAGGACACAATTTTTTTAAAAAAATAAAAAATATGCAAACTTTGATGCAAATGGCAGGGGACCCTTCATTATGATCTTAAAACTTTCTAGAGGTTCTTTCTATTTATGAATATTAATTCTTATGTAGGATATATACAATTAAACTAACCCCATATCCACTACCCTTCCATCACTTGTTTTAGCTTTTTATTTTTGTTCATAAAATTGAAAATTTTAAGGCTCGTGTAATTTGCGAAAATACATTCTATTCCATATTTTAACATTTATGTTAATTTTACTTGTTAACAAAGTGAATAGAGACAGTTGAAATAACAATTGTCTTTCGTTTCTAGAAATAATAAAAATATAAAAAGAGATTCTTTTATTAAATGCATCATCACATCCTTACTTAGAATTTTATCTTCTCTCAAAATCACTTTCTATGAATAATAAAAATACAGACTCACTTTGGAAGTCTATATTTCTTGTTAACAAATAACATAGATACAATTCCTCAAGAAAATAAATACAAATTTTAAAAATAAAAATAGAAAAGTTTTCACTAAGTAAACGGGCTCTTGCAAACTAAAACACAATTTACCATTATTTCCCAATTTTACCTTTATATACAATTAAAGGGTGCATCTAATATAGACCTCCCAAAAGTTGAAATGTGAGGGACCCTTACCAATTTTAGTAAATTTTAATAAAACAATACATCACTTTCTCTTTTTCAATATTGGACATTTCTTTTTTTACTAAAATTAGTAAGAGTCTACCTTTAGATAATTTTTTAGAGGTGCGAATTAAACAAACTCGAACTTAAAATGTTTTGTATTAACAAAATTACTCATATTTTCTTATCATTGAAAATTTGTAAAGTTATTAATAAACTAACTGCATGTGAGGGTGCATAAAATACGAACCTCTAAAAATGGTTCCAAATGTGCACCCTTATCATATTTAGTAAATTTTAATAAATACTACATCTCTTCCTTTTATTATTATTATTATTATTATTATTATTATTATTATTATTATTATTATTATTATTATTATTATTATTATTATTATTATAAGTTCAATATTTTACTAAAATATTGTGATTAAAGGTCTACCTTCAATCCATTTTTGGAAGTTCCATATGAGACAAATCCATGTTTTTATGAAAATATACATTAATTAAATGATTCTTTAAACCTTATGCAAATATCTTAAACCACCAAAATTTTGGAATGGAGGAAGTAGTCATTACGTGGATGGATGATCAATCAAATCCAAGGAATTACTTACAAAGAATTAACAAAGAGAAAAAAAAACAGAAAAAAAGTTATAATTAAAGAGGGGGGATGCTACAAATCTAATCACCTAACATGCATAAATTGAGGGAAGCTTGTTAAATATGAATAAACAACGACACCTTATTCTTGTAATGGCAAGTCCATTATGTTATGTTGGTGGGTAGTGGCTACACGTAGAATAATATATATATATATATATATATATATATATATATATATATATATATATATATATATATAGTTAGACATTGCAAATAGCAATCAAGAAAGTGAACTTGGTTAAATTGCATGTTTTGTTTTATTAGTTCCTCCTTATTGGGGTATGCATGCATTGCATTAATTCCCAAATGGTCAGGTGGGGTACAATTTGTGTTTGTCTTGTCTGTTGGATTTGGAGGCACTTCACACCCTTTCATGCCATATAGTTGGCTCTTTACTAGACCAAGGTGTATTAGTCCTTTGACCACATCCTGAAAGCCAGTTCTTTAAGAACCCATCATTCAACAATTTTTATAAACCAAACAAGTTACACACAAGTTGAAAGCTTTAAGCTTAAGAAAACAAGTAATCCCATGGGAAGATCAAAGTCAAAGAGAAGTAGTGGGCTATCATCAAACAAAGGATTTGGAGGAGTCCTTAGAGAGCGAAGAGCAAGGCTATACATAATTAGGAGATGTGTGGTGATGCTCCTTTGTTGGCATGAGTAGTAGTATATATATAAATATGTGAGTGAGGGACTTGAACTACAATTTAGCTTGCTTCAATTACCTTGGCAAATGGAAGATGGGTTCTTCTCAGAATATCTCAAAATGTTAGTTAACTAAATCAACACATCATACTTATGTCTAAATGCCATTTTGTTGGTTGATGTCAATCAAATTATATGTATCTTTTTCTATCCCTCACCCTCCTTTTTGTTTTGTAATATAAAAACCATGTGAATCATGTTCAAAAGATACTCATGATGAGTGATATGTATATATGTACATCTCATTATAAGTCACTTGTCTACATATTCTACATTTTGAAACTAAAGAATGAAGTTACAATTAGCAACATATACAGTATATTGGGCAAAGCCATGTTTGGATTGTTATATGTCAATGCATCTAAAGACATAAGCACTAATAAGACTGTATGACATAACTTATTGAAACAACTTATGACATGTCAATAAGTTGTTTTCAACTTATTTTCATAAACTCTTCACCTATCTTAACGTACGCATGATTCTCGGACGCAAAAAAAGAAAACTAGTAGAAAATGTAAATATGGAGTACCTGTAAATATGCCACTTACATACACAATTGAATGTTAATGGAAGATATATAGTGAGTTTTAAAAAAAATGAGAATAAGATTAAGGTTATTTTGTGTATCACCAAAGGTGTTGTAAAACATAGGTGTGTAACTAGTAAAAGTAAAAATAATATTATATTATTTATCACCAAAGTATATAGTATAAAATTATCCATTCAGTACAATAAAATTAGAAAATTGCTTTATACACATCAAGCAAAGCTAAAACACACCAGAAAATTACATATTTACCCCGGCGGCAGTTAACTGCCGATGGGATGATCTGGCGGCAGTTAACTGCCGCCGCGTTTGAACCCATCGGCAGTTAAATGCCGTTGCGTTCTTGATTTAGCTGATTACAGCAACCTACTCCTATATTGTTCCATCAACCCATCCTTTCCTATTTCCTCTTCAATCTATACACCTAAATCCAATTATTTTCTACCCAAATCTTGTCCAAAATCATTGAAGCAGCAATACTAGAAGGATTCAACACACATTTGACGTGAAGAAACAGATAATGCATCATTTAATCCGTTTTTTTGCTGATTTTTCTGTATATTTTCGTGAAAACCTGACATGGGGCTAGCGACAGTTAAGTGCCGCTGTATGGGGCCATTGGCAACTAACTGCCGATGCAGCGGCAACTAGGTGCCGATGGAAAACTTAAAAAAAAACAGGCTTACTGCCTATTTTTTTTGATTTTTTTTTTTGGTTTTTTTTAAACTTTTTTTAGGTTTAATTAATTTTGATATTGATGTTATTGCAATTGTAAGTTATTTATTCATAGTTATTTGTTGTTTATTTATAGTTATGGATGAAAATGCGGATGATGATCCGGTCGAGACAAAACCTATTTTTGTCGATAATTCCGGAAATGTCATACCGTCTAAGGTTGAAGCTTCTGTCCATGTTGAAGCTTCATTATATGTTGACTCCGGTGTTGTCCCTCTTGAGGCCAACGAAGTTGACACGACTCATTTTTTTTCAAGCGAAATTAAATGGAAAGATAGAGATGACTTGCTTAATTGGGTACGTCGTCAATCAAATAAGGCGGGATTTACAATTGTTATACGTAGATCCAATTTGATCAATCCAATGTTGCAACTAATTTGTGAAAGGAGTGGCGACCATAAAGTGTCGAAAAAAAGATTGAAGCATGAGGCAACGGGTTCAAGAAAATGTGGGTGTAATTTCATGGTTCATGGATATCTTAATAGGGAAACAAATGATTGAAGATTGAACATTCTTAACGTAGTTCACAACCATGAGATGAAGCCAAGTTTAGAAGGACACATGATTGCGGGTAGATTAAGGGAGGATGACAAGAAGATTGTACGTGACTTGACCAAGAGTTTGGTGCTACCAAAAAATATTTTGATAAATTTGAAGACAAAAAGACAAGATTGCATGACAAATATCAAGCAAGTTTACAATGAACGTAAAAAAATATTCAAGTCAAACAGAGGTAACAAGACTGATATGCAGTATCTAATCTCAAAGTTGGAGGAGCACAACTATGTCTATTTCACCAGAACACAAAGTGAGAGTACTACTATTCAAGACATATTTTGGGCTCATCCAACATCTGTTAAGTTGTTTAACAATTTTCCAACGGTTTTGGTTATGGACTCCACCTATAAAACCAACATGTACAGAATGCCATTGTTTGAGATAGTTGGGGTCACCTCGACCGATTTGACGTATTCTGTTGGTTTTGGATTTTTGACATCTGAGAAAGAGGATAATTTTACTTGGGTTTTACGTCAAAAAATATTCAAGTCAAACAGAGGTAACAAGACTGATATGCAGTATCTAATCTCAAAGTTGGAGGAGCACAACTATGTCTATTTCACCAGAACACAAAGTGAGAGTACTACTATTCAAGACATATTTTGGGCTCATCCAACATCTGTTAAGTTGTTTAACAATTTTCCAACGGTTTTGGTTATGGACTCCACCTATAAAACCAACATGTACAGAATGCCATTGTTTGAGATAGTTGGGGTCACCTCGACCGATTTGACGTATTCTGTTGGTTTTGGATTTTTGACATCTGAGAAAGAGGATAATTTTACTTGGGTTTTACAGATGTTTGTCAAACTTCTTAACTCAAAGATTAATATGTCTTCAGTGGTTGTGACTGACAGAGATACGGCTTTGATGAATGCGGTAGCAACTGTTCTCCCTGAAACTAGTGCAATATTTTGTTATTTTCATGTTGGTAAAAATGTTAGAGCAAAGTGCATCACTGACTGTAGAGTGAAACCGAAGGATGGGAAAGAGGTGAAGCCAAGTGACATAGTTAACAAGGTAATGAGAGCTTGGGATGTTGTTGTTGAATCACCTACGCAAGAATTATATGCAAGTGCGTTAATGGAATTCAAAAAAGTTTGTAAAGATATTCCAAAGTTTCTTACTTATGTCGAGAGCACCGTATTGGATGTTGTGAAGGAGAAAATAGTGAGGGCATGGACAGACCGTGTCTTGCATCTTGGTTGCAGGACCACCAACCGAGTTGAGGGGGCTCATGGTAAACTAAAGAAATATTTGAGCAATAGTGTAGGTGATTTTGGTACTTGTTGGAAGAAAATACATGATATGTTGGTGATCCAGTTAATTGAGATACAAACATCATTTGGGAGGAGTTGTACTGTATTAGAACATAGATACAAAGACGTCATTTTGTACTCTAGGTTGGCTGGTTATGTGACTAGGACTGCTTTGAGCTTTATTTTTGATGAAGAAAGACGTTCCAAGGAAACCTTGTGCATGGACATAGAAATTTGTGGTTGTGTGATAAGGACATCGTATGGGCTACCTTGTGCATGCACTATTGCTGTGAAAATCCGTGACAACAAGCCTATTCGATTGGATGAGATACACCGTCATTGGCAAATGTTATGTATGGGTGAAGAAAGTAAAGAAGATGGTTTTTCTGTCGATGAGGAGTGGAATGATATTCAGGAACGTCTCAAGAAAGTTCCTTATCAAATCAAACTAGAAATCAAAGAGGCGTTGCGTCAGTTGGCATTTCCAGAATCCACAATGGTTTCTCCTCCTCCAAGAAAAGTACCAACCAAGGGAGCGCCGAAAAAAGTGAGGTGTAAAGCAAATGAGGCATCGACAAGTCGAATCCCTTCTTATTGAGAGCGTGTTGATTCCCAATTTCCGGATAGTCAATTGTCTCAAACTATGTCATCATTTCCTAAAAGAAAGGGTGCTCGTATTGGCAAATCATCACGTTCCCCACTTCCACCACCTACTCGGTTTCCTAAGCTTAGCCCGGTTCCAAAGCCTACTCCAGTTCATGGTGTGTTTGATGTTTTGAGCCCTATTGACTATATACCAAAATTCATGGTTCCATTTATTGAAAAAATTGTGGATGTTAAAGGCGATGGGAATTGTGGTTTTCGGGCTATAGCTGAGTTCTTGGGTTTCACCGAAGAAAGTCATGTCATGGTTCGTAGACATCTTATTCAAGAGTTGAAAGATCATAGAAATGATTATGTGCGGGTATTTGCGAGTGAAGATCGTTTTAACTACATATTAAATGGCTTGCATCATCCCTCAAATAGTGGTGGTATTGCACTTGTAGATAAGTGGTTGACTTTTCCTAACATGGGTCACATCGTTGCAACTTATTACAATAAAGTTGTAGTGGAGTTGACAAGTCACGAAATCGGAAATTCGGAATCCTTTTTCCCACTTAGAGGGGTGTCACCGCTTAAGCAAAAAAACCCCATCATGTGCCTAGGATTAATTCCCAACCATTTTGTTCTTTGTTTTTTTGAAAGATGGTTGTCCACTACCTCCATCATCTATGGGGTGGAACATACACAGAAGTGAAGAGGCATCGGTTTGGGAATTTGAGTTTTTGGATCAACAAGCTAGGTTCCGAGACCTAATGAACATTGAGAAAAGAGAGAATCCTCTCGCACCAAAAAAGTCAAACCAAGTCAATCCAATTGTGTGTGACACTCCTGAAAAAGCAAAGCAAGAATTTCAAGTTATCGCGGAAGATGAAGATGGTTCAAATTGACTTGATGCGATATGACTGATTTTTTGTTTTTGTCGGTGTTCATCCTTTTTTTGTCGATATTACACCGACATATTTTTTGTGGTCGATATTGTAACGCCAATTTTTTGTGGCCAATATATAACTAACATATTAATATATATAAATATATAACTTTTATGTTATTGGTTATAATGTTTCCGCATTTGATATATATATATATATATATATATATATATATATATATATATATATATATATATATATATATATATATATTGGTTATTACGTTTAATTTATTATTATTCTAATGTTTGATATTTCATAAACTTTTGTGAAGTTAAACATGTTTGAGGTTGCACAAATTGAAGCACATGTCCGGTACTCTGCTTTCAAAAAGACAATTAAGGTTTTTCTAACTCCGACCGACACTATGGATGAGTTGAAGGCACAACTTAACAGTTATTTTCTCCATGTTGGTGAAAATCATCATACATGTCATGTATTTGCTCAGATGCCAATTTATGACCTGGGGGCAGATAAAGATGATGACATGTGGAAAACGGTCTATTGGCCTCGGCTTATTCGTGACGATAGTGACGTTGGATTTATGTTTAGACATTTTGTTGAAAATAATGTATTATATCTTTGTGTTCGTTCCAACTGTATGTGCAACGAATGTCGGTAGAGATTTCATGTAATATTATGTAATGTGTTGTTGAATGTCAAACACTATTTATGTTTTTGGTTAATTTCAAACATTCATGTAATTTTAACGAAATGTCAAATTGATTTTATTTTGGTCAATTGTGAAAGATTATGTAATGTTCTTACTTTATGAATGATTATAATTGATGTATGATTTGTACTGCCTTTGTAATTGCTGTTTTGGATTACAGGTAATAAATCGGCCGAAAAATGGCTTGCTTGCAAAAATAGCAGGTTCTGTTCTGCATAATTGCCTGCAGCGGCAGTTAACTGCCGATGGTACCATCGGTTGTTAAAACACACCAGTAAATGACGATTTTACCCCGGCAGCAGTTAACTGCCGATGCACCCTCCCAACGGCAGTTAACTGCCGCCGGGGTAAAATCGTCATTTACTGGTGTGTTTTAGCCTTCTTTAAAGTGAGAAAAACAATGTTCGTAAAATTATCAAAGAGACCAATGAAGGTTGATATGGAGGCTCACCGAATAAAACGGCTTTACGGTAAAGTCCTGCTACACAGAGAGATAATTTCAACACATATAATCAAACTATCGTGATGAACCGTGTAAAAGAGAGGCATTTTAAATGGAAACTTAACGTATGCTTCCAAGTTGCAGAAACGGGAACACATATGGGTTTCTCATGTTCATTTTCAAAGGAGGTGTGGAGGAAAGTGGGAATTCTGCTTATAAAAAACAACAATCATACCCGGTTTTTAATATTTTTAGCTTATACTCCATGGCTTTGTAAAAACAAAGAAACTTATACTTCTTAGCACGCTTCCTTGAGTTTCATACGATCCAATTGTCCACGTGTCCCTGTCGAGAGAGAACCTAGAGGCTAGGAAATGTGGAGGTTTTGATAGAGGAGGAGTATGCCAGGGATACTATGGATACCTTGCAACTGATCAGGATTGTTAAGACCATTGTGGTGGATGACATGGCAAATGATACCTCATACGACGACTTATATGCTTGTTTGGCGAGGATTGCAGATGAAACACTGTCGGCCACTCAATATCAAGTTGCACGAAGGAGGAAGACTTTCCGATTATTATTTTTGTTTTTTTTTGTTTCATGTAAATGATGAATGTTGTTATTGTAATTCCTAATCAATTATTTTTTACTTTGGAATGAATGACTTACCTTGTTGAATGCCGTTTCTCACAACACCAAGACAATATGTGTATGAAGGTAATGGTTAAAGAGTCACACTTTGGTTGAGTGATGATCTGAACAAGTTTTTATATGTGAGGGAAGTCCTCACCTCACAAGTTGGTTTAGTGAGATTGTGTAGGCCCAACTACCAATTCTAAGATTAACAAAAAACAAACATTATAAAATTAAATAATAAAGGTCAAACTGTCAATTAATAAAGTATGACCAAAAGAGGAGGTGCTAAATGAGTATGATGAAACATGACACAATTATAAGTTAAGAACATACGGCTTAGGGGGCCAAAAGAGAAAAATTCTAAAACATATTCCAAGCCAATCGGTTGACCCAACACATCTGGGCAAACTGGTGATGGACAACAAAATTTTAACAGTTAGTCTCTACTCGCCCCCCAAATTGCTGCAGAACTCTTCACCTATCAGAAGCGATCTTCTGATAGCACAATTTTTACTTTAAAAACCTATCGGAAGCAACGTTTGGATAGCCTCCTTCCCCAGTTTTAGCAACATGGGGGCCTAATCAGAATTTCTCAAATTTTAATAATTCACCCCACATTGTATATATCAGGCCAAATGGGTCAACTATAGAACCATATGGGTCTATAGTGGAGTAGGTCTTTTCCATATATTTATGATAGAAAATTGCTTTTCCCACTTCATACAAAGCTAAAAAACACCAGTATTTTACGTTTTTAACCCCAGCGGCAGTTAATTGCCGATGGGAAGGACGCGGCGGCAGTTAACTGCCGATGGGAAGGAAACCAGTGACAGTTAGCTGCCGTTGCCATGTTTTGCCTATATTTTCTAAAACTTCACATTTTTTTTGATCTTAATGTGAACAAAAACGACAAAATAAGTGAACAAAAACGATAAAATAACATGCGATTAAAGTGAAAATGCTAAAAAAAAGACGGCCAATTTTTTAACTTAAAAACTGTTTTTTATTTTTTTAAAAACAAATTTAATTTTAACAAAAACTAATTCTAACATAGTTTTAATTTTTTAAAAAAACAGATTTTAAAAAATCAGTTTTTTAAAAACAGATTTAATTTTTTAAAAAAACTAATTATAACAATTTAAAGAAAAACTGATTTTAAAAAATCAGTTTTTATAAATTGTGAGAATTAGTTTTTGTTAAAATTAAGCCTGTTTTTTAAAAAAAATTAAAAAAAATTTTTAAGTTAAAAAATTAGCTGTCTTTTTTTAGCATTTTCACTTTAATCGCATGTCATTTTATCGTTTTTGTTCACTCATTCTATCGTTTTTGTTCACATTAAAATCAAAAAAATGTGAAGTTTTAGAAAATATAGGCAAAACATGGCAACGGAAGCTAACTGCCGCTGGTTTCCTTCCCATCGGCAGTTAACTGCCGATGAGGTTAAAAACGTAAAATACTGGTGTTTCTTAGCTTTCCATGAAGTGGGAAAAGCAATTTCCTTTATGATATCTCAAGCCAAATCCTATTTCACCATGGACCCGAGTGAGTCTATAGTGCCCTAGGCCTTTTAAACCAATCCTGTTTCATCATAGAACCATATAGGTCTATTAGTAAAAAGCCCATTGTGCAAGACTAATTTTAACAGCAATATAAACACCCCATAAACTTGGTCTTGCACAATGGTCTATTATGACCGCTTCTTTTCCCACCCTATGAGTTTCTTTTGCGCCCTATGCAGTTCGGATTATAGAATTTGAACGGCATAAACACCCCAGTAAAACCTCCAAAAACACTTTGAAACATTTCGGATTTTAAAATCCGAATAGGGCACGAGAAATTCATAGGGTGGGAAAAGTAATGGCCATATAAACAGCATCTTGTCCAAAAACTTGAGCGGTTGAAACATCACAATTAGTCAAACTTCAATAAGCCAAAAAAAATATGCTTGAAGTGTTGCAGTAACATCACAATTAGTCAAACTTCAATAAGCCAAAAAAAAATGCTTGAAGTGTTGCAGCACAAGTTGAACAAGTATCAAACTCTTGTTCACTGCCAAAAATTACAGCCCAAGTTGTCAAACAAAGAAGCAACAGTTAGGTTTACCCGAGATTTTAACAATAACGAGTCAGCTTACCCACAACTTATAGTTACAAGAAATCTGCATCTCAGCTGAGGCGAAGAACCATATTACTTTACTACCTTGTTGTAACCCCATGCTATAAAGCTTTCTTGTGAACCAAATTCCTATATAAACACAAAAATCCGTTAAAATGACACAAATAATTTCATTTTAATTAAAAATCATTGAGAACATGGGAATACCAATTGACTTAGTCGAAACTCTGAAGGTGTGTCATTCTCTACATTTGACTCTACATTTGAAGGCTCAAGGACGAGATTTTGACAGTCTTGAATATCCTTCTTCAGATGCTCTGGTCCTAGCTGAGCATAAATAGAAAGGCTGGGTTGGTTCTTTTGTTCTTCATCTTTACCGTCTCTAGTGGGAGACTGGCTATGAAGTAAATCATCACACAAGGACAATGCCTCAACCAGTTGTTGTGAATCCAACAGATTTTGTGATTCACTATCCCACCATTTTTGGCCATCATCAGCATTATTTTCATTATTATCTGTCCCTTCATTATGTTCAGTTTCTACCATGGATAGATCATCTCTTGCTTGCTCTTCACAATAAGGTTGAATTTCATCCGGACAATTCATCTGAGGAGGCTTCGGTACAATAGTGTAGAACACAAAAATAGATTAGGAATTGCATAGTAAGAGATAATTTCAAATTCATTATGCTAAGTCATCATAAGCAGCGCTTGCAAAAGTAAACTTATAGCAAATCCAAAGTTAGAAGTGTAGTCAAGTGGCTATGTTACACTCCTTGATTAATAAACACAAATGTGCAGAATGGCAAAATTATTATAGCACTATTAAAGCCATTAAGGGAGACTATTAAAGCCATATTTCTAGAGGATGTGAAACTAAAGTCAAAACACACTCTTCACACCAGCACAACAAAGATACTAGAGGAAGCAACAAAGATAGCTCAAAGATGCCGCAATTAAGGCAGCTAGAGGTGGATTGAAACTCAGGCAGCTTTTCCAACACATACGTCCATGCTAGGAGGGAAAACAACTGAACAACAAACAACCTTTTCTCACTAGTCGGCTTAACTACATCCATCAAAACCTGTCTTAAACGATGTCTAAAGGCAAATTATTAAAATCTAAACATTTGGCTGTTTGGTGGAAAATTTTTAAAATCTAAATACTGGTGGTTTGGCTGATGATATTTCTCTTTGAAAATAACGTTCAAAAATAACCGGATCAAAACAAGTGTTTTTATAAAGTACAGATGCATTATGCCTATTTCTACTACTGAGTACTCATTATCTGATGTACATTTTTTACAAATAATTAAAATACATACACACTAGAGTTCATGGCGAGTCATAATATGAAATAGATTTTGATATTTGATAACAAGAAAAAATGGTTTTAAGGTTTACCTGAGGAATGGCGGGTGTGTCTTGTCCTAGATCTACATCTGAATACTGCCTTTCATTATAAGGAGGCTCAGGAGTCACAGATTTGGGAGTAACCGGATCCACTTTTGTAATTGTTGCTTCAGTAGCTTCAGGAATATCTTGTTCATCCTTATCACCCAATTTGACTTGCTGCTGTTGGTAAAACACTTTAGAGATAACAAACTCGCCATCCTTTTCATCCTCTTCTGTTCCTAGATGATATTGATGCATAACCCAATTAGTTTTCTCAGCTTTTCCTCCTCCTGCACTACTCATATACAGAACCATAATCTTTTTACAGCCTTTTTGAACCCCATTCAAGATTACTGGTTTAGTTCTTCCAGTTTTGTGCCAGCGGACGTCACCAAAATCCTGATCATGTATTTTTCGGCGCTTTCGAGTGCCAGTATTATAAGCCTTAATTGCTCTGTGGAAGAAGTGGGATGCATTTCCATCTTGCTTAACACCTGACATTTTCATTGAAGCTTATCAGATTGATTGAAAATTAATCATCAATTCAAATTTGAGTAAAACGCAAGCCACCAACCTGGCAAGTTTTGAGGATGAGTGTAACAAATTCCATCGTTCACTTCAAGAGTAGTAATAAACTCATCAACGAAAGGATGAGGTTTTGAATTTCCAACACCACATTTTGCAAGCAAGTGCCAAATTACCTCCTGATCAGATGGATCAAATTTGACACCTTTTGGCAAGCCAGGCCACTCTTTTACAACCTTGCAACAGAAAAAAAAAAAAAAAAAAGATGTCAAATTGTTTATAACTATCAATATTAAAGTGCTATATATGGTATATAAATAAAAAAGGATGAAGTTTCAAGTTTAAAGTCATGATGTTATAATCTTATCTTTAATTCTATAATGCTAATCATTTTTTCCTAAGACATTTGTAGGAACTAAAATATACAGCAAGGAGCGCTGTCAAAATTACAGTCAAGTAACAGAGCTGTTTTGACATTTAGCTTGTGAGTTGGAATACAAACCTCAACTGATGTAACAACAGATTGCAGGTTAAATAGGTGGGGCAAAAACAATAATTATAACCTTTTATCAAACGATCTCATAATGTCCTATGATGGACCAAGTCTAAGGATAGACCATTTGAATCCAGATGGTTTGACCTCTATTCTCCATCTAATACACGCTTCAAAACTCTAACTAAACAGGTAGTGAGCCTAAATTAAAAAGATAACAGCGCGAAAAAAAATGAAATAATAAAAAATATAATAAACAATTTAACAAATTGTTCAATATTTGTAAAGGGCAACATGATGCTCTAAAACCCCTACTCTGACAGGTCTAACACATTGTGGGCTATTGTAGTCAGTAACTACAACCAACGAGTTCATGATCTTGTTCTAATTGTCTAACTTAGTCTACAAATCCCAGTAGGCATAATATGAGAACGACAAACAATGAAAGAGGTTGCATCTGCAATTCATGAGTGTTTCTTCACCAGAAGTTAAGGAACATTATTATATAGGGAAATCCATGTTAAGAGTAAAACAATGCCCCATTGCTTCTGGGTCTCCAATTTCTGACTTTTCTAAAAGTAAACTCGCTTCCATGCTGGTTGAATGAAAAGTCCAGCATTTTTTATATACTTGTTTCGACATTGATCAACAGTTGACACAAGAAATATTACTTCTAATATGGTTAAAATAATTATTATAATACACGTGAATACCAGTTTAAGATTATTTTGATACCAACCAAGACATGAATTAAAAATGTACAATTTCTCAAACAATCAATTAAACTTCCAAGCGAAGATACTCAATAGGAAGATGAAAATAGCAGAAGATAATATCAAAAAGTATTTCTCATTCATAGCTACGTAACAGACATGAATGTAAAAAAGTCTAAAACTGAAAGTAAACTGACGGGTTCAAACAAACAATTAGATGGAATAATACTGCCGTATATTAATGGATGATGAAAAACAAAATTGCAACAGAGCAAACAAAAGAAATCTGATAGATCAACTCTACCAGACCAAGCCCAATGGCCCCCTCACAAATAATACTTCTCGATGATCCCTCTCCTTTTCTAACAGAATTATAAGATGATTCCCTTCTCTCTCTTTATTCTTTATATTACTAACTGATTTCAACTCATCTTTTTACTCCCTCCCCTGCCAACTCAGTGATATGGGGTCGAGTGTGAATGCTGATTGCCTGGAAGGCCCAAAAAGAACATTTCAATCTCAGTATGGCAGAGCAGCGGTCGGTTATGGTCGGATTCGGCCCCATAAATCCAAAATTGACCATAACCGAAGGGGAACATAACTCAACCATTCCCGACCGTTTGAAGCGTCGGTTCCATCGGGTTGCAGGTTCAGCGGATGATCGGGTGGGTTCGCACGACTATGAAAAAATAATAGAACTAATACACCCAAGGTTAACCGTGTGTATCTGATATTTTCACCTGGTGACCCGCAAACCCGAGTGTATCTGCTTGTGGATCACTAATTGTTTTTGGGTTGACTCAGTTTCTGGTCGGTGGTGGGTTTGTGTTCCACCCTAAATCTTGGTTACAGTTAATTCTAGCTTCAACATAGGAAGAAGTGCAGAGCCTTTCCATTTCTTGTACCATAACAATTATCCAATATCAATAACCAATCGGAATGAATCACCATCACCATAAAATACAAGCAAAACTTGCATAACCATGATGAAAAATGTTTATTTATACTCGAGTATATTAATGGTACTGATAGGAACTGGAATGGATTTGAATGTAAAGAACTCTATTGTTCAAAGAATAGAAGGACAAACTTCCCTAGACATTCGAGAGACCAAAACTATTCCGATTCTAATCTCATCAATTGCCTACCCTCACTTTGTAGCCCATTCTTATTTATAGGAGACACACCTTATTTCTCCTAACAAACTCAATAAATAACCCATTAACTAACTAACAGTGGATTACCTATCAAGTACTAAACTAGAGACAAGAAAGGTTGAGAGTGAATATAATGTATACTATGGATTAAACTCATAAATAAACCTAAGATTAGCTGGAACTTTCATACTATAACAATGTACCCTAAAATATAATCAGGAAAAAGAATAGCAATTTTCGTTTTAGAATATACACATACATCACTGTTATCAATAGTATGCTGACAATTTGGGCAAGCCTTGGTAGGATTGCTTTTCCATGTAACATTTTCCGGATCACATGCTCCCGATGCACTTTTTATTTTGGTTGCGATTCTACTTTTGTCCACCAGCCACGATGGTCTGGATATAGAAAAGCAACAAAATGTAAAAAGTTTGTTCTCATTCAGAATCCTAGTCAACACATAATCTAAGAGAATCAACAAATATTAATTAAGAGAATCCTCTGGCCTTACTACATAGATGATTTAGCAACTGAAAAGGACAAAAAATCCACACAATCTAAGAGCATTATCAAGTCTGTACTATTTCAGATTTAGGCATTTAATCAATACCAGGAACTCGACAAATAAACATCGTGTCGTAAACCGGCATTGCAATTTAAACATAGAAAACACATTCAAACTAAACGTATTTACAAGATTATCACCCATTCAATTTTTCCATTACGTCCAAATTCATGAAGTTAAAACAAAGACCAACCATGTCAATTTTAAACCAAGCAACTAGTTACACTTAGTGATTCAATGTATCATCAAAGAAAACAAAAAAAATCACAAATTTTAATTTTTCTTCTCAATCATAGAACACTGAATAACAGGAAGACCAAAAAAAAAAACCTAAACAGACCAACTAGAACAAAAACACAAACTTTAAAACACAGAATATCAAACATCGCAAAGACAACCAACCCATCTCAGAAATCAAATTAGAACACAAAAAAGCAATCATTTTTGACAAGAAAAAGTGAAATTGAAAGGGAAAAGCAGGTGAAAAAGTGAGTTTGATAATGAAACATAGTTTAAGGAAGAGAATGTTACATACCCCGCCATAGGGGGAGAGACTTGATGATGGCACAAAACCTACTTTTCAGGTTGTTTTAGGTTTTGTCTTCTCTCTTTCTCAGAAACCTACCAATTAGTTGTCTTCTCTCTTTCTAAGTTTTGTTTTTTGTTTTTAGTTTTAGGAAATGTTAACTATTGTTCTTAGTCTTAGATACTATTTAAGAGTTTTAAGTGATAACTTTTTATAAAAAATTATGTATTTAATGTATTTAAAATTAAATTATTTGAATTTTTTAAAGAATAATTTTCTATTTTGGAATATTTAAAAAGTGTCGGAGACACTCATTAACATTATCTTTTAGTTTTATATGATTTTTTTAAGAAGTTTTTCGACAGCAATTAGTGTACTCGTTCGTTGTTGACTGACTATTCAAATACCTTGGCCCACGTTGCTTTTCTAGTTTTTTTTATAAAAAAATTTGGCTATTAATTATGAAGGTGGCATTTAACATAGGAAAGGGCAAAAGTTTCCCACCATGAGAAAATAAATTTTATCCATTAGATCAAGTAAAGAACATAGTTTTATCATAGTCTCTCAATACTATATTTTTTTTCTCTCTTCCATCCCCACTCTCTCTTCCATCACCGTACTAACCTACCACCAACAACAACAGTGTCAAAATTTCCTTAAAACAGAAAACATGGTCTTGACTCACCCACCACCATCAGCAATTATCAAACTTCAATCATCTTTTTTAGTCAATTGTGAGATGAAATACCAATTTCATCAATCATCTTAATCTTCACTCATCTCTTATAACAAAACCTCAATTTATTATTTTTACCACTCACCATTTATCATAACCCATCTATTTGATTTGATTCTTCTCACTTGAATCTCATATTAAAAAAATTTAATTTGATTTGTTACAAGAAAATTTGGAGCAATGGGTGTGATGATGAATGTAATGTTCTTGTTGTTTCCATATTAAAAACTACTCAGTGTCGTTAGCTTGTCTATTTTCATTTTCTAAATTTAATTTGTTTCCATTTTCTAAATTTATTTCCTTTTTCAAGATCTGATTTATTTTGTTTGAGTTGTTTAGTTTTTAACTTGATTTCTGGATCACAGTGCATAAGGTATATCACGATCAGTTTAGGAAAGGAATATACCGATCAATTTGTTCCACAAAGGAACGCTACAATGTTACACCATTTACATTTCATATCCAAAAGTTGTCCAGAGTCCAGACCCTCATTTTATGTTCTGGGTTGAAGTAGAATATGACATTGAAGGAGAGAGATAATGGTGATAGATAGTGGAAAAGGATAATCTAGTGTTGAGAGTGTACCATAAGACAGTGTTCTTTACTTGATCTAATGGATAAAATTTACTTTCCCATGGTGGGAAACTTTTGCCCTTTCCCATTTTAAATGCCACCTAATTCCCCACACCCTATTTTTTATTGCGAAATGATAACAAATGTCCATAAACATTTTTTATTTTGAAATGATAACAAGTGTTCATGGGCACCGATTAAAATGAGTGTTCATGAACACTGAGTAAAGAAGCAAATATAGTATTACTGTATTGAACTTGTGTAATCAATTTCCTTCTTAAAAAAAATTTGTGTAATCAATTTCTCAAAAGTGTAAAAAAAATGTTGTTTTTACCTTAAAACTTGTTTTCTTTGGCTTCATTAACGAGCGCCACGGGGGCACTGGTTAGCATGGCCCTTATTGGTTTAATTTTTCAAAATATTCTTTGATCGGAGTATAATATCCGAACCATGTTTCGAACCATATAATCCAAACTCTTTCAGGGTTTGCAAACTCCTTGAAATGATTTCATGTTTTCTTGGATTCAACAAATTTTTATCATATAAAATAATATAAAAGACAATGAGCTTATAACTACATAAAAAAAATCATTATATAGTTGTTAATGATAAACATATCAACTAATCCTCCTAAAGGTCTACGCCAATCAACAAAGTCCAATGCTTTCATTTTTTTCAATCTTGACTCCATCTTCAATCTTTTTGTCAGGAACAACCTTCTCTTCAAGGTTAAGGTTTTCAACAAGGTACACATCATCATCTCCTATTACCTCATAATTTGGATTAAGGATGAGTTTGACTGAGTCACCGTGTGTTAATAGCTATAATTTGGAGCCTTAACAAAAACATGTAGTCATCGTGATTTTGTCATACTCACTTGTTATTTTCATTCTAGTTTCTTTTAAAAGGTATTTTTTCTATTTAAAAAGGGAAAACATTTTGGTTTGCATGTGGTAAAACCAGGTAATGGCTAATCAAGAGGCCGTTGATATTGCTAGAAAGACGAGATATCCACTGAAAGCAGCGAAGCAATTATCAGCTGAAGCATTGTGGTTAAATTTAGCTGTTGATTTGATTTCTTTATTTCAACTTTCAGTACTAGCTTGGAGAAGACAACTATATGTAGGTTGAGATTTTATGGTACCTAATTCGTGTTTTGAGAACATCATTGGCTATTGTTTTGTTGAAGATTGGTCCCATCCACATTTGTTCTTTGTTTTGTGTATCGTAACTTGGTTTTGTATTACAATTCTTTACCCTTTTTTTTTTGACGATTGAATTCTTTATCTTGTTTTAATGTATGTTTGACAAACCAATTTCAAATTAGTATAGATTATTATTTATGATTAGCCATTATTTTAAAATAATGTATGTTTAACTATTGCTATTACAAAAATTTCTATTTTAGAGATAGACTAAGTTATGCCCACAAACTATACTAGCCTAAATGATGAAACTGTACTGTTGTGATTCCTACCAATGCATGTTTCTCTCTTATTTACTTTTTTTTTTGTCAAGTAACCTAGTAAATGGGGTTCACACATTTTAAATGTAGAGAAAAAAGTCCGGGGTTCAAAACAAAAGTTTTAAGGGTGGGTGATGTGTTTGCCTTGGTTTCATACGGGCTATTAGGTTACTTAAGACACTTCTTTAGAATGACATTGAAACAGGAACGATTAATAATTTAATCACTGACACCTTAGTGAGTTTGTTATGAAGATTAATAATTTAATCTTGCTAATTTTATTAAGACTAAGTGTACTGAGAAATCTTGCCAGGGGACAATCACTAGTCTGTGACCAAAATACTAACTTGTTGATGCCAAACTTAGTAAAGAATATGAAATTGTTGTCACTATACTTATGCGGGTGACATGCATGTCACTTTCATCTTAGCATTATGCAGTATATTATTTTTTTTTTTTTTATAAGCAAACTTTTAAAGAAGATGTGCAAAATTGCTCCTAAAATCAAAATACAATTAATGGAATAGGATGCACAGTGACATGTACTATATTACAACACTAACTAATGAAACACAAGATAAGTCGAGATGGTTGCAATCACGTGGAATCACATAAACAGCCCCCCTACAACGTAAAACCA